>NQII01007214.1:52637-90478 GCA_002778355.1 Clitarchus hookeri
TTCTTTGTCAGATGATTTGCAAATTTTTGTATTTACAACGTTCAGACATCATTTTAAATGGAGGTAAATTAGATAAAATAATAACGGAGTATTTAGCAAATAACTCTTTTGTTTGTAGAAAATTCTATGATTTCCATGTGCCGAAGTTTTCCCGTCGGATATAATGATAGGGAATCTTTTGCCAGAAGAAATCAGAATAGTTATTTGTTGATGAAACTTTCAAATGTAACGGAAAACGGGAATGGTAACTCTCGTTTATCAACACGGCGTAATTGTTATAAGTGTATGTCAGTTGTCAACATTTGTCCCCTTCACTGCCGATTCCCGCATTCTGTTACACTCGAAAACTGCCTAAAAAGTAAAATATGAACATAAGATATCCTGTGGGCACTCGCATTTTATGTGCGCAAATATAGGTGCTAACCACAGGTAGTGGTAATCTTAAACCTGAGAAATTGCTCAGTTTCCAATTATTGCTGCACTTGAAATGTTCTTACATTTTCTGGCATTGCAAACAATCATAGAGCATTACATCATGTTCCAAAAACAGATATTCAAAGAAATATGTATATTTCAATTAAAAGTATATAAAAACTTTGATTTTACGTACATCCTGTTTGGCAAAGGATAAGCACAAGAAGTCTTGAAAGGAAATTTTTTAGAACTTTAAAGTCATGATTTGGTTAGCAGCGCTGGTGCGGTATTCAACAACAAAATTACTCTCACTTACGAACGAGTTGTCACCCAGCTGGTAAAGTGCATTTTCTTTCACAAGTTAAATCCCCGTATCTCAAAAAAATAACATGGAAGAATGTCAGGCGATAGGGATGGGCAATTTCCTTTCGAAATGTCACGGTCTTAAAAGAAGGACACAACTTCTCTCATGTTGGCGTAAGTGTGGCAAGTGGCATCACCCTTCTGAAAATCGCAAATACAGATTTACATGTCCTCCAACTGATTCGCAAACTCTTGGAAGATTCCCATATAGAAGTCGGTATCCAGTGTAATTTCGGAAAAAATGGGGTCTTTTTGCGGCACCTTGATTAGGCGCATCACACTCCAAATTTGTCATCAAAAAGAGGTCTTTGATGTACAATGTGAGGACTTTCCACAGNAAAAAGAGGTCTTTGATGTACAATGTGAGGACTTTCCACAGTTCAAAGCCCGATACTCTCCGGATTAATGACACCACTCATATGGAACCACGCGTAGTCAAGAATTCCCGGATGTACATTGAAAAACTGTGGATTATAAACNAGTTCAAAGCCCGATACTCTCCGGATTAATGACACCACTCATATGGAACCACGCGTAGTCAAGAATTCCCGGATGTGCATTGAAAAACTGTGGAACCAATCATTATAATCGACACTTTTGGCTTTGCCGGAATATTAAAATTGCTGCAGAGCAGTTACGCTATACCAATGCAGCTTTGCTTATTTGGCAGCTCGTTGATATGTGTTTGTGGAAACTCCCATTTCTTGCAAGAGTTTACACAACGACATCTTTGGTGAGATCATAAATCTATTTCTCACTACCTCCACCGTTTCGCCTGGCAATTTTGGACGGTATCCTTCACGCATATCCGTCTATTTTCCCTTTGTTTCCAGTTTCATCACCAAATATTATATGGACGTCTTTGTAGATGGTTTCCGCACTCTAAACTGTGCGACAGATGGAGACTGGTACGGCCTTGTGGACTCAGTTTTCCAATACGTGTGGACGATAAACGCGCGCTACTCTATTTGACTCAGCATAATTTGGGTCAAAACAACAGAGGTCAGAACGGCTGAACACTCGCGTCAGAACAAGTGGCACTTAAGGGTTCCGCCTGCGTCGCGCTTGAACTGTGTTGCAGGGTGATTGGGATCCTGTTTTTTGACGAAAATATTTAACGTGTCCCCAGTATGTTTACCGACGAAAAAATAAACCCCAAACGAGGACAGACTTTAAAGTTACAACGCATGTTGTAAATATTATTTTGAAGCCCTCCAAAATAGTTAAAAACTGTTTTTTCCGACTGTCGTACCCTACAACATACTAGCCGGACACGAGTTAAACTACGATAGGAGCATGTAATGAATTTTGATACAGACTTTTCATCAATAAAATTATAGAGTTACAGCTGAAAGTCCCATAGGAACACGCAGCATTACGAGAACACTTCACGCCAGTTCAGAGCCCTGCGCGTAGCGGCGATGGCACTTTCGTAGCACGTGCCAGTGTAACCCTTATAGCTCCCACGCTTGTTAGCCGAAAAAGAAGAAAACGGTGGCGGCGGGCGGGATCCTTAGCGGCCGAATCATCCAGGTTCACGCAAGGACTAGAGAGTTTGTGACGCCAACTCAAATGACGTTACCGAGTTACCGCCAATGACTTCACCTCCAATGACGTTACTATGCTACCACCAATGACGTCATCGTGGTTCTCTTGCACCGAGATATGTAAACAATATATTTCATTAAATTATGACCAATTGTTAGCTACTTATGCGCGAACATGAAGAGCCAATATCGGGTGAAATACGATTTATAACACCAATATAAATCAAACAGGAGTATTTNTTATGCGCGAACATGAAGAGCCAATATCGGGTGAAATACGATTTATAACACCAATATAAATCAAACAGGAGTATTTCTTTTATCGTATTGACATCTCTAGACCCTTTCCCGGATCATAGTTTTTCTTTTGTATATATGCAAGTTGACGGTTTTNTTTTATCGTATTGACATCTCTAGACCCTTTCCCGGATCATAGTTTTTCTTTTGTATATATGCAAGTTGACGGTTTTATTGTGAATATATTTAAAAATAATGTATTGTTCTAAAATTTTTAAACTGTACGTATTGTATCATATTTTTCTGGTGATTATAAAACTTTTAAATAATTTTAAGTGCACACGTATTTAATAAAATGTGAAATTGCAACATTATATTTATTGTAAAATAATTTCTCTTTACTACTCTAAGCACATTTTCTCCAATAAAACTTTCTAACAAAACACGTTTCTTCTTATATCCCCATGCATTCTATTTGCAAGAATAACTTGTTTCTGCACGGATATTAACTCAATCTGCAAGTTTATTAGCTGGTTTATTGTTCATGCAAACTAAAACATATTATTTTCTGCTGGTTTCCCTTTTCTGATCATGAGGAGCTGTGTGTCACAGGCAACAGTTTTGTGTGCCAACCAAATTGGTACCATTTTGCTTTTTATCATGAACAATGGCTACCAGATACCCAAATATTCACAGCTGAAGTAGAGCTATGTTTTAAAGGCTATTCATGGTAAAGTGTATTTTTTTAAGGCCCTAGAAAATTTTTCCTTTCAACCAATTTATATATTTTGAAAACTTTTTAATATGAACATTGTCTTGTGACTAATAACACAGTGCATATGTTTCGCCATTCCAAAACTTAATGTCTGATGCTGCAATAAAAAACATTTACTAGTAGTTAATGCATGTTGGGAGTGTATTAACAAGTGCTCATTTTTCCATGAACAGCCTATACCGAAATGGCTATCAAGAATAATGCGTTTTGCTTGTGTTATAACTCGTTTATTATGTGATAATATCAGTCTTATCAAACTGTACCTATTTTAATCCTGCTTAAAAACCTTTTTCAAAATATTTTCGTAGTTACATATTTTACCAATTTCGAAAATGTTTTAACAGTTCAAACGATATTTCTGTGTTGGTTAAACTGATTAAGAAATACGAATATTTTACTTTAAAAAGTTTTTGACAATGAAACAAAGATTTCCAGTTACATTTCCGTTCCGTAATAAAGAAAATTAATTTCGTTACTGTTATTTGTGCCACTTTTATTTGAAACCATAATTGCAATAAAGAAACGTTTCTACGCGTCTTCAAATCCTGCAAAGCATATTAAGTGCAAATAACTACTGCAAAGAAAATTATTTAGGGGTGCCTGAAATGCGCTTTAGAAAAATTTATTCTGCTACGTCTGCCCCAGTACGAACGATTTCTTTTCATTCAAATTTCCGTTGCTTGCGAGATCGCCGAAATGACATATTCGTGCTTGGAAGCGATAAATCGTGCGTCCTGGAAGTCCGAGAGTAAAAAAGTTTGAGTACCGCGTGCCCAGTGCCCGCAAGTTGGTGAAATATGCAAGCAGTTGCCAGTTCGTGGCCCCGAAATCCCTCCCCTGACACCCACCACTAGTTTGGGCCCGCCGTCTTACCACTGGCACGAGCTCCCCCTTCTCAATACTTGGTATTCCGCGTGTCGTGTCCTGCGTGAGACGTCCTCTGCAAGCCAATACAAAGGGCGAGTTTAGCATTGCGGGTCAGAACCTGATGTTGGGCGAGATACCGCTAGGGCTCAGGCAGATATTAGTTGGGACAAGAAAAAACTACTGTGAGAGGAAAGTGGGACATGTAGGACATAAAAAGTCGTTCTGCGATGACACTGCTCATATGTTACAACTGCAGACATGACTACTCCTGTCTAGGCCGTCTTGTCCTCCTGCAGCGAACTTTTCCTAAATTATTATTTCTTGCAGNTGCAGACATGACTACTCCTGTCTAGGCCGTCTTGTCCTCCTGCAGCGAACTTTTCCTAAATTATTATTTCTTGCAGAAACTTAAACTTTATAAACATGAATAATAACAACTAGGAAAAAATTAATATAAATTTACATAAATTTGGTCAAATATTGATATTGTGTATTCTGTTACAATTTCCCAAAGTCAGTGCGCTGAACAAGGTTCGTTAAGGGATGCGGGTTTTAATTAAATAAAATAGTTAATTATAAATACCTCATTTATTAAAAATTATTACAAAAATAGTATTGTCATCTAAATATCTCACAATAAATTGATATCACTTGCTGTTTACAATTAATAAACTTCACTCGCTACATTTTACCATTATTTCAAATAAATAAATGTAATTAAATAGCTAAAATCAGTTACAATAGACAGTGTATCTAAATGTAATTAATTATTTTATAAAATATGTGTCCATATTTAATATTTAGAATATTTACAATAAAGTCTGTATCACATGATAGTACAGTCCCATCTAAGTTTAATTCAGAGGCTATCAGTCCGCAATGTTGTAGAGTTCTCCGAGCGACCTCATGCACAGTAGCCTTTATTCATCTGATTTCACTCACTCACTCTCTCTCTCTCTCTCTCTCTCTCTCTCTCCTCTCGTCCATTCACGCCACAAATACCTTGACCGCCGTCGCCTCACAATTTCCCGTCGTCGTCTGTCCCTTTCGCCNCTCTCGTCCATTCACGCCACAAATACCTTGACCGCCGTCGCCTCACAATTTCCCGTCGTCGTCTGTCCCTTTCGCCGTTGTCTCTCGCTGCACCACGCGTCGCTTGTCTACCGCACTCAACCAATTGGCTTCCACAAAAAGACTGCCAACCCTACTACAGCAGCTGTATTTACAGTGTCGTCGGCGATCAACCATAAATTTCTCTAAATATCGTGATGCGCCAAACGATCGTAGTTACCAGAATATTCTTGTGCATACTGCCAAGTCGTTAGTTTCTCCAGGAGGGCAGGGGGGGGGAGGAGAGGCTGTGATGCCAGTAAATTCAGCTGTCAATGATTCGTCTTGAGGGGTGACGGAGAGCAGCGTGTGGGTCTGCCTGGGGGAGGGGAGGATCTTAGTGGCTCACCCCCCACAGAGCTGTGACTGCACCCGTGTAACGGAAGTTCGCGGCCGGTGCACGCTACGAGGCGTAACAATACTATTTACCATTCACTGCCATAAAAAAGTTCATTATATTGTGCGTTCTAAGACTTACCGATATTAGCTTTCATCGGTTCAGGCAACACTCGAGAAACTTTTCACTAAAGTCATGAAACCAAAATGTTTTTATAATTTTTGGTACAATNATCGGTTCAGGCAACACTCGAGAAACTTTTCACTAAAGTCATGAAACCAAAATGTTTTTATAATTTTTGGTACAAATTCACATCTAAATACAATGAAAGTTACATCAATTTCCAGTTTTTAATGCATTATTTAATAAAAGTCGTCGAGTAATAATCATAGATCACATTAAGAAAGTGAACTTTTTCCTAAAAATCATTCTGGAATAAAATAAAATATACAAGAAAAACTATATATAATAATACATTTTTTATCATAATTTTTTATTTCCTACAAAATAATTTNGGGGGGGGGGGGTAACAACATTTACTCAAATGTAACAGAAAAATCAGGCAAAATAAAATGAATGCAAAATAATGTTAGAGTTTCACTTTAAAATGTTCAAAATTTATTTTGTGTTGTAGAGGATTCCTCCATATTTGCAAAAATTATAATGAATGAAAGGTTGTTAGGTTCTCATATAGCTGACAGACTACTACAATTACCCATAAAATAACTAAACAATTTTACTAACTGTAATATTTTAATGTGTTTATTAAGAAAAGGTAAAATAACAACACAAGTTTGAATACATTTTAAATAATTTTTGTCGTATTATCCGTAGTTAATTCGTATAAAACAGTTGTAACTATTGTGTAGACATAAATTTATAAATTTTTTTTTTAAATTCCTGTGATATAGCGAAGACAAAAAACAATCTGCTATTCAAGACTGTTTCACAGAGAAAATACTTGCTGCGCCTTACAGCTTCATAGTTAAAATTAAGGACCTTATGGTAAAGACATACTGCTAGTAACAGCAAAATTAATTTTAATACTAAGAAATATAGAACATACCACGACAATTCACAAGCAAGCGAATATGATATTAATGTCTTATATGANATTTTAATACTAAGAAATATAGAACATACCACGACAATTCACAAGCAAGCGAATATGATATTAATGTCTTATATGAAGTAATGCATGCAAGTTTTACTTACTAATCAATTAAAGTGGTTCTGGTTTGTATATGCAAAGGTGCATGTGCAAAACACGTATATAATATATTTTAATGCATATAAATAAATTCAGTGTTTTAAAGATGAAATAAACATAAGATAATAACTTTGGAAACGTTATAGTAGCGTACATTAAAATTTGTGTGTGTATACATATAATCCGTTTCTATATGTAGAATATGACAATTTTCAAACTGAGAGAAATGTTTCGTCGAATAACGTAAAGCTCTTTTGGCGCCACCAAATTAATTGATTCTATAAGAACAATGAAATATATTGTTGTTGTAACAAAACATTTTCGTAGGNTTTTGGCGCCACCAAATTAATTGATTCTATAAGAACAATGAAATATATTGTTGTTGTAACAAAACATTTTCGTAGGCATTATTTGTTCTGTAAGGTTTGTTTGGTGCAACAAACGATTTGTTTTGATCTACATACGTACAATAACCCGTTTCGGATGTAATGAAAGAAACCCTGTCGGGTTTCTAAAGCAAATCGTGTGCGTCCAAGCGCTTTGCCAAATCAACCTGACCTCGGGTAGTCTATCAGCAGGTCTTGACGTCGATCTTAAGAGTCAGCACTCCTGCCGATCGGGAGACGCTTTTGGAACGATCGGGAGCACAATATGCCCGAGTAGTTATTCAAAGCGCATTATAAGTACGAGACCTCACTCCCTCCGCAATGCTCGACTTTTACCGACCGCCCCACCTGAACTCTCTTCCCCTCCTTCCTGTGTGTTCAAGCAGGCAACATGACGAATGAAAACACATGCTGGGCCAGCAATGATATTTTATCAAATTAAAGCTATTCTAGCAAAATGTACGTATTAAGTGGTAAGATAATGCAAAAAGTTCACATACATGTATATTACTAGCGAACCGACCCGGCTTTGCCCGGGTACAATTTAGTTTTATAGTGAAACACTAATAAATAAATTGGGAAAAGACATTTCATTTATGTGAAAACAGAATTAGAAAATTATACTATGTTCGACTACTTTCTTTTTTAAGGGATTACGAACACCCAAAAAGAAGGAAATATTTTTTACCTGATAGCCAAGAAGTAGGGTATTGTATTTGGAGTGTATCTGTTCAACTATCGCGTAGTCACCACATTTCCGTTTTCCAGCGTCGATGTATGAAAATAAAAACGTGAGTTTCGTGAAGTTGTATCTTTAGAAATAAATGTAGCCAGGTACTACATTTTGCCCATTTCGCGCTTGGCTGAGCGATCTCAATCGATCACCAAATTTAAGCAAAGTCCCCAGCGGCACACTTTTGGATGGGTGACCGTTTAGTGGCATAACATCTGAGCTCTTCCGGGCTTCGGAGGGCACGTTAAATATTNCTCCTGCCGATCGGGAGACGCTTTTGGAACGATCGGGAGCACAATATGCCCGAGTAGTTATTCAAAGCGCATTATAAGTACGAGACCTCACTCCCTCCGCAATGCTCGACTTTTACCGACCGCCCCACCTGAACTCTCTTCCCCTCCTTCCTGTGTGTTCAGNCTCACTCCCTCCGCAATGCTCGACTTTTACCGACCGCCCCACCTGAACTCTCTTCCCCTCCTTCCTGTGTGTTCAGGCAGGCAACATGACGAATGAAAACACATGCTGGGCCAGCAATAATATTTTATCAAATTAAAGCTATTCTAGCAAACTGTACGTATTAAGTGGTAAGATAATGCAAAAAGTTCACATACATGTATATTACTAGCGAACCGACCCGGCTTTGCCCGGGTACAATTTAGTTTTATAGTGAAACACTAATAAATAAATTGGGAAAAGACATTTAATTTATGTGAAAACAGAATTAGAAAATTATACTATGTTCGACTACTACTTTTTTAAGGGATTACGAACACCCAAAAAGAAGGAAATATTTTTTACCTGATAGCCAAGAAGTAGGGTATTGTATTTGGAGTGTATCTCTTCAACTATCGCGTAGTCACCACATTTCCGTTTTCCAGCGTCGATGTATGAAAATAAAAACGTGAGTTTCGTGAAGTTGTATCTTTAGAAATAAATGTAGCCAGGTACTAAATTTTGCCCATTTCGCGCTTGGCTGAGCGATCTTAATCGATCACCAAATTTAAGCAAAGTCCCCAGCGACACACTTTTGGATGGGTGACCGTTTAGTGGCATAACATCTGAGCTCTTCCGGGCTTCGGAGGGCACGTTAAATATTNATGGGTGACCGTTTAGTGGCATAACATCTGAGCTCTTCCGGGCTTCGGAGGGCACGTTAAATATTCGGTCCCGGTGGTTATCGATTGATAGCAGTCGTTAAACCATTTCATAGGTCCTTGTGCGGCCTCATAAACTCTGACACCAGAGGGAAAAAATATTTCGGTCACGTTTTCAGCCGTTGCAGAATTAGGTTTTGTTATTATTGCACAGGACCCGTACAATTTGCCGAGATGAAAATTATTGTATGTCCCATTCCAGGACCTAAAGTACCTAAATACCAAATTTCATCAACATATGTTCAGCCGTTATGGAGCTCAGTGGTAACAAACATTAACACACACACATACTTTCGCATTTATAATATTAGTAGGATTTCTATATTAATTAATATAAAACAAGTATTGTTCAATTGATCTATGCGCAATGAGGGATATTTAGAGTGAAATGATTAATATATTGTGTACACAGGTTGGCAGTTGAACATACGGTATGAAATACGGCATGTAACTAAATGATTAATCTTGTTTCACAAGGCTACAACTTTTACATTAATAAAGAAGGGGTCTCGCGGCCAATTGTAAAATACACATAGAAAAGTAAAGTTTCCCTTGGCACGTCATCGGTTCACTTGGTTGCCGGTAGGTGTCGCCCTGGTGACGCTACAGCTAGTATTGCTAACACGCTCGTTCACTATGCGCCGGGATGGCGATAACACAGCAAAAAAATGCGTTTTCCATTCTCCGTGTCAACAAGTGTGAGTCAGTTATACTTGTACAGCGTGATTTTCATTCACAGTATGGCATTCAACCCCATGCTACTATGAAGAGCATCCGGTTCTGTCACGAGCAGTTTCAAGAGACCGGTTGTTTAAGTAATGGTAAGTCCACAGGTTCCCCCCCCCCCTTCTCAAANTGACTGAACAAGACGTAGAACGCATCCGGCAGAGTTTTGTACATAGTCGATATTAGTCCACTTGTCCTGGCAATTTACGTTGACTCTCTGGCGTGTTTTGCGGTGACAATTGGTTTTCGAACCATCACTTTCGTGATGGTGATAAACTACGACGTCTTGAGTATTGTCAATTCATTCTGGGCTTGGAGATGGACAATGAAAACTTTTTTTCTCGTTTGGTGCTCAGCGATAAGGCCACTTTCCATTTAAGTGGAAAAGTACACCGTCATAACGTACGAATATGGGGAACACAGCGGCCAAAATAACATAGTCGAGAATGAGAGAGACTCTCCAAGGCTGAATGCGTTTTTCGGCGATTCTCGAGAGCAGGTTTAGAGGTCGTTATTTTTTTGCGGAAAACCATTTTACGGGAATGTCTTATCTGGTTATATTGGAGATCTTGTTTTTTCCACAATTATGAGTACATTTCGAACATTAAATTTTTCAACACGATGGAGCACCACCGTACTGGAACCTGCATGTGAGAGAATTTCTCAAAAACTAACTTACGGATCGATGAATCGGCCGTAAAGTTCTTACGGATTGCGCATTTCACCACTGGTCTCCAAGGTCACCTGATCTCAGCGTATGCGATTTTTCTTGTGGGCGTTTGTGAAAGACTCCGTCTACGTGCCTTNTTTCTTGTGGGCGTTTGTGAAAGACTCCGTCTACGTGCCTTCCCTTTCAACAACTGTGGGCGAACTGCGACACCGCATAGCAAGAGCAGTGGCTGCGGTAACACCTGACATGCTCTCACGAGTATGGGACGAGTTTGACTTCCATTTAGACGTGTGCCATGCGTCTGGTCTAATTTACCTCAAGGTTTTATGAGCATGTGTGATCAAGTTAGAGCTTTGTGCAATCAGATAAATCACGTTGATACAAGCTGTGTGTTGATACATGCTGCTAAATGTAAGATAATTCGTTACGCAGAAATCCCATCTAAGAGTCCTTTTAAATAAATTTAACTGTGATATACTTGAACGAAATGTAAAGAAGACGATACATAAAATGACGTTTTAATAAATACAGTAATAAAGGACAAACTTATGTACATTTGCCAAGAAAATGGCATTAGGCTTAAACAACAAAACTTTAATAACAAAAAGTGTTTAATATATATATTAGAATAACACACGAATCTTCGTTACCGCTACTAAAGTAAAGTCCTTTGTACAACAAAAACTGTGTAGGGAATACAGTTATTCATAAAATAATAGAAACTGCCCATTTAATTAGTTCGATAATTGAATGTAGGAATTAAAATATTTCTATATTATTATAAGTAAAAAACATAAAACACATTGCTCTATTTGTCAGCAGCCATGCGACGTAACCAACCGACAATGTCTACACTTACGTAACGTATTCAAGTTACAGGGATATAACATACATACTTCCAAACATGCATTGTTAGAACTAAATTGATTTAATAATGTTCCCAATGTATTACAAACTTTTACTTGATATGTACTACGTTTAAGAAGGACAGAACCATATGCCCATTTACATTAAATACGACCACCGCGCTTCTCACGCGTCATGTTGAAACTGAACTTCCCGATCGGGAAAGCAGCTTTCATGATCACGAGAATCGAGTAGTGATCTTTAACTTAGAAAACCAAACACTAGAAATATTACAGTTATCTTTATTTCACGATAGAGAGTTGCGTTTAGAGAAAATTATAATAAATCCGCTGAAGTAACTACTAAAAAAGCATGAATATTTTAACGTATAAAATTAAAATGCTGGACAACCAACGCAAATAAATATTTCAAGTTAACATATTTTATTTTTCTTCCTGTAAAAATTAAGTTTATTTGGCAGAAAACTATTTTCATTCACTCGACTTGGCTTAAGATTGTTAACATAATAGAAGATTTAGCCAACCTTGTTTGATCCCTTTCCTATTTAATGTATAGAGAACAAATTCTTGCTAGGGAGGCTCTTGAGATAATCGTTTATCGTATGTTGAAAGCTGGTACGAGTTCTCCACCATGCCCAATGACAGTGGTGGAAACAAATACAATAACGCCAGTAATTATTTCGCTTATATTTCCCCCTTGATTGTTGTGGANAGTTCGATAATTGAATGTAGGAATTAAAATATTTCTATATTATTATAAGTAAAAAACATAAAACACATTGCTCTATTTGTCAGCAGCCATGCGACGTAACCAACCGACAATGTCTACACTTACGTAACGTATTCAAGTTACAGGGATATAACATACATACTTCCAAACATGCATTGTTAGNCGACAATGTCTACACTTACGTAACGTATTCAAGTTACAGGGATATAACATACATACTTCCAAACATGCATTGTTATAACTAAATTGATTTAATAATGTTCCCAATGTACTACAAACTTTTACTTGATATGTACTACGTTTAAGAAGGACAGAACCNTTTTACTTGATATGTACTACGTTTAAGAAGGACAGAACCATATGCCCATTTACATTAAATACGACCACCGCGCTTCTCACGCGTCATGTTGAAACTGAACTTCCCGATCGGGAAAGCAGCTTTCATGATCACGAGAATCGAGTAGTGATCTTTAACTTAGAATACCAAACACTGGAAATATTACAGTTATCTTTATTTCACGATAGAGAGTTGCGTTTAGAGAAAATTATAATAAATCCGCTGAAGTAACTACTAAAAAAGCATGAATATTTTAACGTATAAAATTAAAATGCTGGACAACAAACGCAAATAAATATTTCAAGTTAACATATTTTATTTTTCTTCCTGTAAAAATTAAGTTTATTTGGCAGAAAACAATTTTCATTCACTCGACTTGGCTTAAGATTGTTAACATAATAGAAGATTTAGCCAACCTTGTTTGATCCCTTTCCTATTTAATGTATAGAGAACAAATTCTTGCTAGGGAGGCTCTTGAGATAATCGTTTATCGTATGTTAAAAGCTGGTACGAGTTCTCCACCATGTCCAATGACAGTGGTGGAAACAAATACAATAACGCCAGTAATTATTTCGCTTATATTTCCCCCTTGATTGTTGTGGANCCAATGACAGTGGTGGAAACAAATACAATAACGCCAGTAATTATTTCGCTTATATTTCCCCCTTGATTGTTGTGGATGTTTATGTAAGCTGGTATCAGGTGGCCAAATGTTGGATTTTTACTTTGAGATTTACCAAAATTGTGTTCTATATGGAAGTTTTCGTGCTGTAGGACACCCAGGAGTGAGTCCGCGATTTTCTCAGGACATCTCTGACGGCCATTTCGAAGCTGATTTGACACATAATTGTAAATAAGTATCATTATCAACATATTTTTTCTACCGCAATATTACCTCACACCTCTCACTGCCGTAACCTCTTCTCAGGCTTTGCAAGCTCTACGCAAACGTCGTATAAGGTACAGTGACACAAAAAAATTACAAATAATACATTGCACATATATATGTACTCAAACGTTCTGAAGTTATTCGTGCTGCAGTAGCAACATACTAACAAAAGAACCCAAATGTTCATAGGGCAGCTTTAATAGGTACTAGAAAGAGAAACATGAGGTAAAAACGTCAGCCCAAGAGNAGAACCCAAATGTTCATAGGGCAGCTTTAATAGGTACTAGAAAGAGAAACATGAGGTAAAAACGTCAGCCCAAGAGAGGTACTAAAAAGACAACCCTGAAGTGCACAGGACAACCATAGCTAAGTATCATAAAAGTTGTGATGGGTAGTGTTACCATGATAATGCTGGATACTTCTGACAGATTCATTCTGTAGTAGTTCCAAAAGAAACTTGAGCTAGCGAAGTAAATATGCGCATTAATTCTTCGGATCTGTGGCCTCTCCCCGGAAAATATTAGATAATTTATGGGAGTTCACTGAAGAGCTAATGTCTCTGCTGGGTAATTCTTAGGTATTGTGCTCAAAATTGGAGATGGAGAATATCCTGAATCTGGGGTAAAATGGTCATGCCTTAAGCGTAGCTACAATAGTGACTACAAAAAAACGATATCGAATAACATGACCCTATCGCGTGAGTATAACAAAGGTTGCCACACAGTATCATCATAGCCCGACATGTGTCCAATTTGCGTCTCATGCGGTTTGCTTGGGAGGATGTGCAATTTGGGGAATAAATGCCCCACTATCATTAATTGCTGCAAGACATAAAATAAGGCCTTAGTAACAGTGTGAGCAGTGCGGGACACAGAAGCAAGTTCAGTGAACACGCAGTATGCCCCGACGGTGCATTCGACAATTCTTTGCCCAGATGAATGAGCTTTCGAGAGGACGCATCTAGGCCTCCGAGAGGGAGGTTGGACATTTCGGTGCATTGATCGACATTTGAACCGTTATACTTACACAGTGAGTTTCTGTTCGATGCAGTGGGAACAGGAGTTTACACCCAACCATAGAAAAGGCTCGGGTTCACCCTGCCCGACTACCTCAGTGAAGATCGTTTCACTGTGCGACAGGCTGTACGCAGTCAATGGCCGTCGCTATACACCATCCATGAAAATGTAACCACAGCTCGAGATGCACGCGTGTCCACCAGTACCGTATACAGGTGGCTAGTGGAGCAGAATCTGTCGTCGTGGGTTCCCTTACGATGGCTACCATTTCCATCTGAGCATCGCAAAGCACGTGTGACCTGGCTGGAACCGACAACATGGTAGCTTGCGTATTAGCGACGAGTGCTATTGAGTGACGAACCACGGTTCTGTCTGTGTTCAGATGACCGCCGAATTCGAGTCTGGAGACGTCCTGGCCAGAGCCGTGAACTACGATTCATTTTAGAGCAGCAAACCGCCCCAACGAGAGGTGTCGTGGTGTGGGGTGTCCTTTCCTACGATTCCCGCACCCCACTGGTGGTGACTGCAGGGACAATGACGTCGCGGCGTTAAGTAATGGAAAATTTGACATATTGCGCCTTCCCCTTCCCTAGCGGAGCCTGGCAACCCCATTTTCCAGCAGGCTAATGCCCGAACTTACACAGCACAGGTATCTCTGGCCTGTCTTTGTGATGTCAACATTTTTCCTTGGCCTGCTAGGTCCCTAGATTTCTCGCTCTTCGAAAACGTTTGAGATCATATCGGGCGGTAAGTGTGGCCAGTGGCAATCACAGTGGATTTAGAGGGTCAGTTGCACCAGCTGTGGCAGAATCCTCTTCAAGAGAACATCCGACATCTTTATGCCACCATGTCCAACCGTATCGCCACCTGTCTCCATTACTACAGATGGTCTAACACAATACTAAGTGCATCCTGGAAGTGATTTTCCTTTTTACAACATGCTTGATGTGGTACAATATTTTGATGTTTCCTATATGCATACCACCATGTCCTGTGATTGTTCCCACTTACGTGCCCCTGCGATGGAAACTTTAGATTGATAATTTTTTTTCCAAATGTGTGTAAATACTGATATTTCCTACAATTTTGAGAGCTCAAAGTTTGTTCGAGCATGCCATTCCCACCCCCCCCCCTCTCCCAGGGTAATACATTTAATGGCAATTTGCTTAGGTAGTTCGAAGTGGTAGACATAGAGTAGAAATCTGTGGATACACTCTTAAAAGTGGATGACATNGTTCGAAGTGGTAGACATAGAGTAGAAATCTGTGGATACACTCTTAAAAGTGGATGACATGGTCCATTATCCTATGGAGTTCCTCAAAGTTTCAACACACCTGGCCTACCACCTCGCCTGAATTTTCTCAAGGTCGCAACTCCAGTTATATAACTGAGAAAACTCAACCCGCCAAAATACTGCAATGAGACCACCCTCCAAAAAAGGCTTCGAAAAAAAAAGTGAGTGATATTACTAATGAGCCTACTTTCCTCTACATGGGATTAATTACTTTTTAAATAAGTTATTAAAAGCTTATATGATAGTTAGGCCTTGACGTCTCGTTGACACAATATCATAGGAGCTATAACCAGAAACATACACAAAAGAAGTGAAATAATTACAAATACACACATGTGTAACGAAGGACTCAAACCCAGAAATTAACGTACCACAAGTTAGCGTGCTATCAACAGCATTACAGAGATCTGACTTGGAGTATCATCTTAGGATTTAGTCAGTCTAATGTTTCGAGTGATAGGGTTTACTAATTAAATATATTAAATGGGCAATCATTTTCAAAATAAGTGACTGAGCCACTTAAAACATGTAAGTTTATTTACCTTACAATAGCGCTACTTGACTGAAGAATTTTATGAAAATTGGTTGATTGGCCTCTGAGATATGTGATAAAAACTGTATCTTATTTAGTACTGTTGTAAAAAGTTACCAAAATGTGGCTCTGTTTACGATGCTTTTAATATATACAGTGAAAATAAAATTTTGGTTGGATTTGGTAAAATTTTATCATTTATATGGCTACTACCTAGATGATTTATGAAGCCGCCATTTTGAACATCGTCATCTGATCCACTTATATCTTGCAATATACATGGCCTTCTGTAGCATGAGGGTGTTCACAATAAGGTAGAATTTAGTTGAACCTCCAAAAATATTGCAAAATGTAGAGTTTCTTGAATTGACCATTTATTGTCATTATTGGATGGATCCTTGTGTGCATGAATTATGCTTCAAATGAGTACTGTTGGTGCACAAAATTTCCTTGAATTTGTTGAATTGTTTCATACACACAACTCACTAAATTAAATTATTTAATTTAACGCTATTAAAAAGAGGACTGGCGCACCTTAAACATGTAAGTTTGCATGCCATAATGTAGAGCTACATGCATGTCAGATTGATGGGAATCAGTTGATTGGTCATCGAGATATGGCATTAAACGTCATATTTTTTCATGGGACGATTTTCATAAATGGAGAACACAAAAGTTTTAATAAAATACATTCGGCAATTNAAACGTCATATTTTTTCATGGGACGATTTTCATAAATGGAGAACACAAAAGTTTTAATAAAATACATTCGGCAATTGTCGTTGATACCGCCAGTCTACAAATTGAAGTTAAAATCTATTACCTAGTTTTGTAGATAAAGCACAGTAAGCTAAAATAATTTTATAGCCGCCGTTCTGAAAAAACGTGTCTGTCACACTTAAAAAATGCGTGTAATAATTTGGCCTACCACAGTACAACTTATTTGCTAAATTTTGTAAGAGTGGGTTGTTTGTTTTCCGAGATATGAAATAAAAATTACATTCTATTATTGTTGCGCTCTCATACAAAATAGCAGAGAAATAAGGCTGTGTAACAAAAAGTTCGATGGTTTTAATAAATACCGCCAGTATACAAAGTTAAGGTGGAATTTAATTCGTTAATAAAATACAATTATAAAAAATATTTACCTAGCCAGTATTTTGTAAATAACTGCCTGACCTACTTAAAACACGATGGTTTACACCACATGCTGTAGTAATATTTGTCTGCCAAATTTGGTAGATAATACATAAAAATGTTTTTGTTACTAGCTGTGCCCACGGCTCCACTCGCGTGGACTACACTATTATTGTTTATTTTTTTTATTTTAAATAAAATTTAATTTTACTGTGTTAATCTTCTTTACTCTATACATATTATACAATTCAACGTCTTGAGGAATCATATGGTTAAAAACATATATTAGTTTTTCTCCGTTATAGATAGATATATGGTACCGCGGTGTTTTTTTTTTGTATTTTTATTCTATATAATTTTTTTCTAAATTATATTTTTCCAGCTTTAACGGTTTAGACAGCGTATTGCAAGATACCGCGCTGACGGAAATTTTTTTTCCGACTTGATTTACTATTATCATTTGTAAATTTTTTGAGATATTTTATTGCGATAAATAGTAGCCAATATCACCTTTCAGCCCTCCAACTACTTCTGTGCAGGAAACTACTTCGATCTGTTGCTCGGTTGTGACGTTGAATTGGTATTCCGTTGGTGTACTTTTTCATTTTCCAATAATAATTTCCCCGAGGGGATGAGAAATTTTCTCGGGATAAAAAGTAGCCTATATCACTTCCCGGCCTTTGAACTATCTCTGTACAAAAAAACAGTTGATCCGTTGCTCCGTTGCGACGTGAAAGAAATACAAACAAACACACAAACAAACACACTTTCGCATTAATATTATTAGTAAGGATGTAACATATCTTACAAAAATGCATACGGTAGTTGTAATATATACTGCCAGCATACACAATTAATATGGAATTTAATACATTGATTTGTTGATATCGCATTAAAAGCTTAAATAACTACGTGTCTGCCATTTTGAAAGTAAACATCGGACGTGACTAAAGCATTCAACTTTATATGAACAGCCAAGTATTACTTGTTGGACAAATTTGATAGGAGTTTTTATCAATTGTTTCCCGAGATATAACTTAAAAAATGTATTCATTCATGTGGCATCATTATTGCAAAATGGCGGATAATAGATGCTTCGTATAAATACAGTTTATATTTGCAATAGGTACTGCCACCATATAAAGTTGAGTTGAAATTGATTACACGATTTCGACTACGTTGCATTATAAGCATTAATAGGTGTATGATCATCAATTATAAAAATAACTCATCAAAGTACGATTCAGAATTGGGCCGGTGAAGCCTAGCTGACTAACGTCATCCGGCCAATGCTGGCCCACTGTCTTATACTGGATGCGGGCCGATATAAATATGGAATATCGTTTGCCGACAGTGTCAAAATACTCTGGATTGGAACTAGTAAAGTACAAAATGAATACTTAAATGTTGGCGGGTCTCTGGTGGCTGAACGTCATCAAAATTCCGGGCATGCGACGGACGGCTGGATGTATCCACATTGCCGGGTCTGTGATGGCTGGGTTTCACCGTGATATCCGGTCTTCCATACTTCATAGCTGCAGCTTATGTTGGAAAACAGTACCAGTACATNAACGTCATATTTTTTCATGGGACGATTTTCATAAATGGAGAACACAAAAGTTTTAATAAAATACATTCGGCAATTATCGTTGATACTGCCAGTCTACAAATTGAAGTTAAAATCTATTACCTAGTTTTGTAGATAAAGCACAGTAAGCTAAAATAATTTTTTAGCCGCCGTTCTGAAAACACGTGTCTGTCACACTTAAAAAATGCGTGTAATAATTTGGCCTACCACAGTACAACTTATTTGCTAAATTTTGTAAGAGTGGGTTGTTTGTTTTCCGAGATATGAAATAAAAATTACATTCTATTATTGTTGCGCTCTCATACAAAATAGCAGAGAAATAAGGCTGTGTAACAAAAAGTTCGATGGTTTTAATAAATACCGCCAGTATACAAAGTTAAGGTGGAATTTAATTCGTTAATAAAATACAATTATAAAAAATATTTACCTAGCCAGTATTTTGTAAATAACTGCCTGACCTACTTAAAACACGATGGTTTACACCACATGCTGTAGTAATATTTGTCTGCCAAATTTGGTAGATAATACATAAAAATGTTTTTGTTACTAGCTGTGCCCACGGCTCCACTCGCGTGGACTACACAATTATTGTTTATTTTTTTTATTTTAAATAAAATTTAATTTTACTGTGTTAATCTTCTTTACTCTATACATATTATACAATTCAACGTCTTGAGGAATCATATGGTTAAAAACATATATCAGTATTTCTCCGTTATAGATAGATATATGGTACCGCGGTGTTTTTTTTTTGTATTTTTATTCTATATAATTTTTTTCTAAATTATATTTTTCCAGCTTTAACGGTTTAGACAGCGTATTGCAAGATACCGCGCTGACGGAAAACTTTTTTCCGACTTGATTTACTATTATCATGTGTAAATTTTTTGAGATATTTTATTGCGATAAATAGTAGCCAATATCACCTTTCAGCCCTCCAACTATCTGTGTGCAGGAAACTACTTCGATCTGTTACTTGGTTGTGACGTTGCATTGTTATTCCGTTGGTGTACTTTTTCATTTTCCAATAATAATTTCCCCGAGGGGATGAGAAATTTTCTCGGGATAAAAAGTAGCCTATATCACTTCCCGGCCTTTGAACTATCTCTGTACAAAAAAACAGTCGATCCGTTGCTCCGTTGCGACGTGAAATAAATACAAACAAACACAGAAACAAACACACTTTCGCATTAATATTATTAGTAAGAATGTAACATATCTTACAAAAATGCATACGGTAGTTGTAATATATACTGCCAGCATACACAATTAATATGGAATTTAATACATTGATTTGTTGATATCGCATTAAAAGCTTAAATAACTACGTGTCTGCCATTTTGAAAGTAAACATCGGACGTAACTAAAGCATTCAACTTTATATGAACAGCCAAGTACTACTTGTTGGACAAATTTGATAGGAGTTTTTATCAATTGTTTCCCGAGATATAACTTAAAAAATGTATTCATTCATGTGGCATCATTATTGCAAAATGGCGGATAATAGATGCTTCGTATAAATACAGTTTATATTTGCAATAGGTACTGCCACCATATAAAGTTGAGTTGAAATTGATTACACGATTTCGACTACGTTGCATTATAAGCATTAATAGGTGTATGATCATCAATTATAAAAATAACTCATCAAAGTACGATTCAGAATTGGGCCGGTGAAGCCTAGCTGACTAACGTCATCCGGCCAATGCTGGCCCACTGTCTTATACTGGATGCGGGCCGATATAAATATGGAATATCGGCTAACTGTTTGCCGACAGTGTCAAAATACTCTGGATTGGAACTAGTAAAGTACAAAATGAATACTTAAATGTTGGCGGGTCTCTGGTGGCTGAACGTCATCAAAATTCCGGGCATGCGACGGACGGCTGGATGTATCCACATTGCCGGGTCTGTGAAGGCTGGGTTTCACCGTGATATCCGGTCTTCCATACTTCATAGCTGCAGCTTATGTTGGAAAACAGTACCAGTACATGAATGTGTGAATATGAAGTTCGAGCTTGGAAATAAAATATGGATTTATAGGAAGCCAACAGCTACAACTGTAAATTTCCATGTTCTTGGTCATATAGAGTTTGTGTGTAATGCATAAATGACAATAAAGTTTGTTTGATCGAAATCAGTTCGGTGGTTTTCATTTTGCTGTAACAAAATCTCCATTCCCTGTTACGCGTATGACACACTACATTTACTGTGCGGTGCTGCGTTATAAATATCTATCCCTGGGAGATAACAGCTGCGCGGAATTTTTCCAAATCCATAACCTTAAGATAATGCTTCTTGATGCCAAAAGAGCAGCGGCTGGATGTCGCTAAGATGCCGGGTCTGCAGCAGCCGGATGTAGCCACGATGCCAGGTCTGCAACGGCTGGATGTCGCCACGTTGCCGGGTCTGCGACTGCTGGATGACGCCACGTTTCCGGGTCTGCGACTGCTGGATGTCACCACGTTGCCGGGTCTGCGACTGCTGGATGTCACCACGTTGCCGGGTCTTTGGCTGCATGATGTCCAGACAAAAAACAGCATGACCATGCAAAAAACTTAAATTTTTTTGGTTTAAATATTTGTGAATATTTTTTTTAATACATATTTATTTCATTTTATTTCCAACACATTACATTATATGATGATCTTTTGCTGGCTAAGTGCGGGATGTTAACTTGCGAACCTTTAGTAGACAGTCTTGCATAATAACCTATACTCTACTGAGTAATTTCCTGATTTCATCAAGTAATTTTGAATACATCTTGACACAAGTTATTTTACTAAAGAAATTTATAATTTCCGTGAAAGTATAATAAATTATTTGAAAACACAGAATATTAAATATTAATTTTTTCTCAGGTTTGCAAACAAAACAGTTTTTCTAAATTTTTAATATTTCCGTCATTTGGTTACCTTTTCGAAATATTTATTTATCAGAAATCACCTAGTTATTACACATCTATAAAGGTTAGCGCACGAACAACCAATATATGCTTAGAAACATTTCAAACTAAAAAATTTTTAATTTTATGTTTTTACCAAAAATTGTTAAACTTATACAAATTTTATGTAATAAAATTTTTCTAAAATAAAAAAAATTACACTTTGTATGTTTTGAATAATTTGATGTCACAAAAAATGTTTTTATGTTTTGCGGCAGCTGTAATAAACAAAGTACACATATGCCTTAGGCAACCACATGGTACATATGTAATCACTAAATAATAAGCCATTTATATGAAAACAACTCTTAAAAATAAATTATTGTTTACATATTTTTTACTGTTTAAATATTTATTTACTGTTATTTGGTGATTACATATATGCGAAGCAGTAGTCCATGCCATTAGCTAATGATGTAGTTTAATTTCATTTGTACAAATTAGTAAGCGTTTGTTATTACAGACTTAGCAAAACCGAAAAATATTGCATTTAACATTAACTTATTAAAAAAATATATATAGTGTATAACAATTAATTCTAGGATAATGTCATTACATACAATGCGTACAAGTTAAACAATGTTTCGTACGAATACAAAATAATTAATTTTGTGGTATCAAACACTCTTCTGTTAAAAATTTTGTACATGAAAAAAAAACTATTTTTTTAAGAGTAACAAGTTTTTCATTACCCACCAGAAGTCACAGCAAATACAATATTTATTACATCTGGCAAGAACATTATAACCATTAGGTGTAATTATAGCTATATCAAATATCCATGTATTGATGTGCTTTAGTGTTCTTCATACTCGTATATCGTAAACATTTTGCAGCCATCTGTGAGACAGGGTGCCACAGAAGCTGCCAAAACTCTATTACCAATAAACCAAATTTCTGAACGGATTTACATAACACTCAGAAAATTTATGTAGGTCTATGTTATGTTAAACGTGTATTAGATATTGATGTAAACGTAACTATAATGTCTAGATACGAACACAAAACACATAAGTAAAGTTTTTAAATAATGAATGTACATTTTATAGGCAACATTTCATAAACATAATTGGGATTGCCTTCTCATGTGTCATATACATGAAATATACATTTTTTGGAAATGAAATACTCATAATTTTTGTGAATCAATATGAAGAACTTTTAACTATATTTGCATCTAGTAAATCTGTGAGTTTAGTGGTTTGTTGATCCATTAAACATATTATTTTATCGTTATGACTATGCTTATACTACACACAGTAATCAACAAATACCAAAACTGAAATATTTTATGGATATGTGATGTACATATTATGCAATGATTCATTGCTTTTAATTATATATTCCTTTCTTGTTTATGCTATGCATACAANAATGGTTCATTGCTTTTAATTATATATTCCTTTCTTGTTTATGCTATGCATACAATAAACATACAATAAATGTGTGGTAGTAAAAAATTAAAATTAAAATTTATCTATTGTATGAACATATTATATTCACTGTTTATTGTGCGGGTAATTATTGTGATATTTATCTATTAATATAAAACTACAGGGGGCCATTCAATTACACTGACGGTTAATAATATGTCTCAAAATAGAATACGTGACATTGACAGCTAGCTTTGGTCTTGCATATTATTGATACTTGTCGGTATTTAATATTGCAAGAAAACATAAGATATAGAGCTCCCCAATATTAATCAACCTTGTCTTTAAAATTATACTTGGCCAGAATAAAATATATATTCGTGAACATACTGACAAGACAAAGAAACTCTGTAGTGGTATTTATATATTACTCGTTTTCACATTATGGCGAGATAAATAAGTAAGCACAGTGTCCAGATATTTTGTTATTCTGACAATATTTATAACAAAAATTAACCAAGAAAGACTGCAAAATACCACTTTACAGAATAATTCAATGGGTGAAATACATCAGACAGTCTGTACCTGGTATTTTTGTGCACTGGAGAGCAAAGAAACTGGTATATGCGTGCGTATTCAAATAACAGAGGTATGGAACCAATCAGAGTAACGCGATGCGGTCGGCAGCGCCTATATAAGACATCAAGCGTCTGGCAATGTTGCTAGATTGGTTAATGCTGCTACAATGGCAGATTATCAAGATTTTAGTGAGTTTGAGCATGGTGTTATAGTTGGCGCACGAGAGATGGGAAATAGCATCTCCGAGGTAGCGATTAAATTTGGTTTTTCGCGTAACACCATTTCACGTGTGTACCGTGAATATCGAGAATCCGGTAAAACATCAAATCTTCGACACCACCTTGGCCGGAAAAACATCGTGAACGAACGGGACAAACGACGACTGACGAGAATCATTAAACATGACAGACGTGCATCCCTTTCTCAAATTGGTGCAGATTTCAAAGCTGGGGCATCAACAAGTGCCAGCGTGCGAACTATTCAACGCACCAGCATTGATATGGGCTTTCGGAGCCGAATGCCCACTCGTGTACAGTTGTTGACTGCACGACACAAAACTTTACACCTTGCCTGGGCCCACTTACAGTGCATTGGACTGTTGATGCCTGGAAACACGTTGCCTGGTCTGACGAGTCTCGTTTCCAATTGTATTGGGCGGATGGACGTGTACGGGTATGGAGTCATCCTAATGAATCCATGGACCCCACATGGCAACAGGGAACTGTTCAAGCTGGTGAAGGCTCTGTCATGGTATAGGGCGTGTGAAATTGACGTGAAATGGGACCCCTGGTACGTCTAGATACGACTATGACAGGTGACAGATACGTAAGCATCCTGTCCGATCACTTGCACCCTTTCATGTCCATTGTGTATTCCAAATAACGTGGACAATTCCAGCAGGACAATGCGACACCCCACACGTCGAGAGTTGCTACCGAGTGGCTCCAGGAACACTCTTCTGACTTTAGACACTTCCATTGGTCATCTAAATCACCAGACATGAACATTATTGAGCATATCTGGGATGCCTTGCAACGTGCTCATTGGAAGATATCTCCACCGCTTCGCACTCCTATGAATTTATGGACTGCCCTGCGGGATTCATGGTGTTAATTGCTTCCGGCATACCTTCAGACATTAGTCGAGTCCATGCTACGTTGTCTTGCGGCACTTCTGCAGACTTGCGGGGGCTCTACACGATATTAGGCAGGTGTACCAGTACTTTTTGTTATTCAGTGTATAATAAAAATTATTGCAACTACATATACTTCTGATTTCCATAAGTACGTTAGCCACAACTCAAAATTTCACTGAATTTTTTTTGTAAGTGCCAACCTGCTGGTGGATATAAAGTGAATCTATGTTATTTTTCCGGCTATACTTATTTTTAAGGTTATGTCCCTAAATTTAAACGTTTGTCATCTATGTTTCTCACGTATAACTAATTAGCTCATTTTAATTTATTTTGAAACCTTTCTTATTGTTGGTTATGACCCTTCCATTTAAGGGTTAACATGGACTTATTTGTAATACATAACATATCATTCACGACTTACTGACATCAAAATTATTTAATATTTACTCATAATTTATTGCGTTTCACTGAAATTTCAATATTTTATTTGCCAAACATACTGAAAATTTAAGCTCGAAACGCTTTTGTAATGCTTGACAATAAAATGGTTTTAGTATTTTTTTGCATGCAACTTATATTTATCGTTTAATTTATTTCATACAAGACTCTATGCTACAAATTTNGGTTTTAGTATTTTTTTGCATGCAACTTATATTTATCGTTTAATTTATTTCATACAAGACTCTATGCTACAAATTTTAAATGTTTGTAGCATATTTATTTATTAGCCAAAGGAACGTATTTCAAGTCTCATGTTAGCTACTGAGCAGCCATTTTACTTATCTATCCTTAAAAATTTAAAGTCTGCTCGCAGTTCCTTCACACTTTTTGAATCAAACCTTTAGAAAAATACACCATGAATGACGTGTTTGTGTTTCCTTAATAATAAATCATCTCTAACAAGCCTTATTACACTTGTGTTACAATAAAATTACCTGATTGTCTTGTACAATTTTACTTTTATTCATGTTTTATCTACAAATCGTAATATTTAGTTTATGATTAATACGAATAAAACAGGGAGAAAGGAATGGGTTGGGAACTCCTAACAAAAAATAATTGTTATCCAAAATATGATTACACTAATTGCGTACATATGCGGTGCGTCGTTCATCAGGTGTAATTTTCTACAGTTGGTTGAGTTTGTTTGCATGAGGCGGAAGAATATCCTGGAAGTAGCACTTAAGCAGGGCTTCATAAAAGTTGGAAGTAACCGTGATTTAACTATGGCATGAATATAAACGTCTACCTTTCGCCTAACTTTTAATTAGAACGTAATTTTACTGGCGGGCAGGTGTAGCTGCCACATAATTGCTGCAGCTATAATATAAGGCGTTGACTTCCTTATCATGGCCAGAATATTGGTAGTATATTTGGTGGTAGTAGAATAGTTTCGACGACTTGGATGAGCGCGATGCAGCTCGAAGTCGTCGTCAACGCCCCGTACCGCTTTTCCATCGCCCCAAGTCCAAATGTCTACTCTAATCGATGCTTGACGCCCGGCACCCTTCCTTCCCCTGCATTCACCACACGTCGACCTCAAAACCGCTCTGCCGCACGCTAAGCCGCCGACCAATCAGCACGCGTTTCCTGCATGACGTGGCAGGCGAATAATAACGCGGACATTTGCTGTTCCGAAAATGCTATTGCGGTATTAGCGCGGCTGCGCGATTCAGCGCAGTAATTTTCCAGCGATTGGAACTAATACCGCCCCTATTTTCGTGCCCCTTCTCCCAGCGGTCGCCTCCAGAACCCTATTGTGTTATGGAGGAGAGGATGCTGTGGAACTGGCTGAATCGGCTTTCGTGTCACGGCAAATTTCCCTAATAACCTGCTCGCAGTATTGGTTCATTACATCTCACAAACTGGCATTTTAAAATCTTACTTTGAAAAACCAGCTGCTATTCAGCCGTCTACATCGTGAAATTACATGTACGGTGTAGGAGTTCTCTCATAACATTACTTCCATTCACACATTAAAAATAAAACAAANCATCGTGAAATTACATGTACGGTGTAGGAGTTCTCTCATAACATTACTTCCATTCACACATTAAAAATAAAACAAACTCATTATCACCCCTCTCAAAATACATCACAAAACCATTTGTGGATGCGAACTTTTTATCACTTACTTGAATAATTTTTATTTGAGATTCACTTTCTACTTCAACGCATTTCAGATATAATTTATTTAAACGGCGATAGTGAATTTTCAAACAAGTATCTGTTAGCAAAGCAGCGGGTATTTTAATTTATGGTACAAAATTTCTTTATACGAAGTTAAACAAGTTTTACCGAAATACGTAAACTTAAAAGTACATTCTAAATTTTTGAAGAATATTTTTTATCATAAATTGTTAATATAAAATTACTTGTTTTTAAAATGGGGTTTGCAAATGCTTATACATTGAGGCAACATTTTGCGTAGGTCTTATATCTGTTATCACACAATTAATTTCTGAAGATGGTGTTAGTATAACAAAACTTAAAAACTGAATTTTTGTAAAACAAACAACATATATTTTACTTTACCAAAACAGTTAAAAAATATTTAAACGAACATTTTAACATACTTCTTAACAGTCACGTGGGAATCTCGCATGACCACGTATCTTGTCGGTGGATTTTCTCGGGGATCTCCCGTTTCCCCCACCCTTGCATTCCAGCGCTTGTCCATACTCACCTGGCATTATCCTAATTGGCTCTCAAGATCTCGTTGTTACATGTAACATAACCTCTTCACACGCTCTGTCCCTAATCAGGCTGTGCTGAAAAACTTCAATATTACTTATATTTTATTAACTCCTCTTGCCACAAACATACCGTATTTTGTATACATTCCACTTGAACCCTTAATTTGGCACAGTTAACGTCTAAGTGAAACATGTATTTTTATGCAATGGAAACAGTCATTCTGATGTAATGGAAAGTTTTGTTGCCTAAAAGATCTGCAATATACATGGCACCCGCAAATCGAAGATTGTCTATTAACAGGCTCTGTTCACAGCATATTCGGCGATCTCTCCTGTATTACCGATCGTAGTTTCGGGCTTATTCCCTAATGCCGCGCTAATGAGATTCGTTTTTTCTGTGTGTAGTGAGGCATGTTTTCATTTCCTTTCACAAATTACGTTTTTCCAGTCCTGGATCATATTAAGCTGCAACATTTTTACTTCTCCCTGTGAAACAGTTATAAAATGTTCTAGTAACACATATTTAGATACCGTAATTTATACCTGAGGTTTGCTAGGCAACTTGGCAGCATTAGCGCAAATGTGATCAAATTAAATAATTAGTATTATTAACTTTCAATTTTATATCAGTTTGGGTAACCAAGACATTCATGATTTTCAGTCATGTTTTAATATGTATGGTGGAAGAAGTTATTTTATTATTAATTTATGAACAGCCGTATTTAGATTACTAAAGTCTTACATGCTTTCTACTACCGGATGGCAGGTCGATATACAGAAAATAGAAAATAGTATAACATTTTTGCGACAAAATATTACTATTGAGCGTTTTTTTTTTTAAGTTGTAGGAAGACTTATAATATTAAAATGACGTTAGGAATGTTATCATTTTACAAATTCTTAATATACTATAACGCAAATATACTGTTGAAGTGTTAATGTCAAATAAGTCTCAAAATAATGTTGCAGCAAAAAAAAACCTTACATTTACGCTAAGAAAAATTGTAAGAAACAAATATTTGTGTTCCTGTGACATTTAAGTAATGGCGGATAGTAGCAAACAGCAATAACCTTGTATAATTTAACCATTACATTTCAATTTTAAAGCAAAGAACGACAACTCCATGTAATTAAGTAAGCTTTCAAATACTGCAAAAATTTTTACTTATGCGAAATATGCATATAATTCTAAAGGATAAATTGTTTCCACCTATTGAAAAAAAAACTGGAATTGGCCGTTATATCTTGGAGAATATTCACAATATGGAGCACAGTGAGGCATGTTCAAGTAAAGTAACTGGTAGTATGTAGGATGTAGTGAAGTGGATATCATCACGCACGCAAGGACCNAACTGGTAGTATGTAGGATGTAGTAAAGTGGATATCGTCACGCACGCAAGGAACGGGTTGAATTCTCCCCCGTAACTTACTATTACTCTTTAATTAGTAATAATTCTTTTCGTGACCAAGTAACTCTACTAAAATTTATTTCACATCGGAATGATGTAGTTTTAAAGCAAAGGGAAAACGTTAAATTATTTATGCGATTGTCAACATTAATTTGATACAAAAATTGTTTTGCCGAAACATAATACAGCTTTATAGGCGGTGGCTGGTGTTACAAGCGGACGACCTACCTGGAATGTAACATCACCTTAATGTTGGAGTACAACAAGAAGATACGATTGTTACAAAAGTACTTCATGTTAAATTTGCATTAACAGCATATTAGTAAATTAAATAAACAGCATCACTAGATGCAGACTGCATACACATAACAAAAAATTACTGCACTTGTAACATTAACACTGCTGACAAAACATTAGACTTTAATCCGTGTAGTACGGAGATCACACGGAGAAAAAGGTTTGTTTGGCGCAACCAAAGTAACTATTTGTGTAGGGGAAAATAATGTATTTTTCTGTTTAAATCTAATAATTTTTTGTTCTATTCGGTTGTCTGAAAAAAATGTTTGGTTCGTGCAACTAAAAATTTGTTTGGCTCTATAAATAATTAAACAGTTTCGGTTAATATAAAAAATTCTAAGCCTTGACTAGATTCTAATCTATATCAACTTATCCTGAGCGCTACGCCTTAGCAACCCCAGCTAAAGCAACTCCTAATCTNTGACTAGATTCTAATCTATATCAACTTATCCTGAGCGCTACGCCTTAGCAACCCCAGCTAAAGCAACTCCTAATCTAATGCGAAAGTTTTAAATTATATATTTTTTGAAAAATGTACAATGAGCTCCCACAAATTTTTCAAGTTTTAAAGCTTTAGTATTAAGATTCCTGTTAAAATTGTTTTATTAGTTAAATATACCATTATTAAGAATCAAATGCACTGATGAGCACTATTACTAAAGATAATTGGTACATAAATACGAACAATCTCTCNACCATTATTAAGAATCAAATGCACTGATGAGCACTATTACTAAAGATAATTGGTACATAAATACGAACAATCTCTTTAGCTGTATTTTCGAACGAAGACAATGAAATGAGTGCCAAACAAATATGTATATTGTTGATTAAACCAAATATTTTGTTAACAGTCAAGTTTATTTTAGCACAATATAGAGGTTTTGTTTGTTCAGGCGAGTATTTTGTTATGAACCAAACAAATTTTAATGCTTTTGCAGTTTTGTTTACTCAATAAATCATTTTGTTGGCGTCAAAAAATTATTTTTTGCCCTATACAAACAAATATTTGGTTGGGTGAAACAAACCTTTCACTCAGTGCAGCACATCGTGATCTCTTGCAGGGGCTTGTTGGTCCGACGTTCGTTATAGGNAGAGGCTTGTTGGTCCGACGTTCGTTATAAGGAAGGAAAGCTGTTATCCTGCCTTACTGCCCTGTAGATACGTCGACTCGTATCATAGTGCCCTGGAACTGCTCTGCGGGAGGTGTCGTCTTAAGCAGTCCCTCGCTCCGGTCATGTCAAAAGTATTATCGCGTGCCGCCCTTGAATGTTTCGTTGTGGCTGGGATATTAGGCTATGCCACGATCACAGCATCATACACAGGATCTACTTTCTTATGAGCCTACTTTCCGAAGGAAAGAAAGGCTGATGAGATATCTTTCATACTGTGTGTTTGAGTGTTCGTCTGTATGCGTATGGGTCCCCCTACTTCTAATTTTTCAAAGCGACTACCGATGTTTACAAAACTCGGTACATATATAGCACTTAGTAAGAACAAATAACTTTTACAGTTTTCTACCAATCAAAGTAAATACTTTGAATATGGCTGCCATTTTAATATTTATGATAATGTCATATCTCTGGTACCACTCAACATACTTTATCCAAATTTTGTATGTTGGCGGGGCAAAATGTAGACATAACATTTCAATTTGTTATTGTTGATAGTCCGTCATTTTGGACTATAGCACGAAAGGAAAAAATAAGGATCTTGCATTATACCTCGAAAACTATCAAAGAGATTCTCACCCAATTTGGCATATAAGTAATACGTTCACAGGCCAGGTAAACGTAAGTAGTTAAACATGAATAGGTACTTATTTTCAAAATGGCGACAAAACTAATATTTTAGTTTTATTTAGTACATCTAACACATTCCGACCAAATGTTGTATGCTTAAAGCATATATTACAATATTAATACATGCTAACAAATAAAATATTTTGACAGCCATTTTGTAAAATAGTGCTACATTAATGTATGAAGCTTTTTGTGATATACCTCGGTAAAAAAAAACAAATTCCTACCACATTTGGCAGAAGCGTAATATTGTGGCAGATGATGATAAATTATACGTTTTATTTACATCAGGCAATTATTTTAAAAATGTAGGGCATGCAGTAATTTTAAAATAGAATATTATTTCGTCAAAACAATATCATCTATTACAAATTTACTATGTATGCTGACATTATGTCTTACAATTATCTATTGTGTGTAATGGAGCATATTTTGTCCGCCATTTTGTGAGATAGTGACACATGATTTAAAATGTTGGTCATATCACTGTAAACAATTAACCTATTCTTACCAAATTTTCCATACAAGTAGAACTGCGGTAGATGATGTAAAACGATCTGTTTTGGTATGCCGGCCACTTATTTTGAAAAAGGGGGACACACCTATTTTAGTTTAGAACTCTGTATCGTCAATATCATGTCATCAATTCCAACATATGGAGAGCCAAAAAAACTGGCAAAGGCGTGCGTATAAAAATAAAAGAGGTATGGGACCAATCAGAGTGACGCGATGTGGTCGGCAGCACCCATATAAGTCAACAAGCGTCTGGCAAAGTTGCTAGATCGGTTACTNCGATGCGGTCGGCAGCACCTATATAAGACAACAAGCGTCTGGCAAAGTTGCTAGATCGGTTACTGCTGCTACAATGGAAGGTTATCAAGATTTAAGTGAGTTTGAACCTGGTGTTATTGTCGGCGCACGAGATATGGGACATAGAATCTTCGAGGTAGTGATAAAATTTGGATTTTCACGTACGACCATTTCACGAGTGTACCGTGAATATCGAGAATTCGGGAAAACATCAATTCTTTGACATCGCTACGGCCGGAAAAAGATCGTGAACGAACGGGACAAACGACGGCTGACGAGTATCGTTAAACGTGACAGACGTGCATTTCTTTCTCAAATTGGCGCAGATTTCAATGCTTGGGCATCAACACGTGCCAACGTGCGAACTATTCAACCGACCACCATTGATATGGGCTTTTGGAGCCGAAAGCCCACTCGTGTACCATTGTTGACTGCACGACACAAAGCTTTACACCTCACCTGGGCCCACCAACACCGTCATTGGACTGTTGATGACTGGAAACACGTTGCCTGGTCTGACGAGTCTCGTTTCCAATTGTATCGGGCGGATGGACGTGTACGAATATGGAGACATCCTCATGAATCCATGGACCCTACATGTCAACAGGGGACGGTTCAAGCTGGTGGAGGCTCTGTCATGGTACGGCGCGTGTGCAGTTGACGTGAAATGGGACCCCTGATATGTCTAGATATGACTCTGACAGGTGACAGATACGTAAGAATCCTGTCCGTTCACCTGCACCCATTCATGTCCATTGTGCATTCCGACGGACGTGGACAATTCCAGCAGGATAATGCGACACCCCACACGTCGAGAGTTGCTACCGAGTGGCTCCAGGAACACTCTTCAGACTTTAGACACTTCCATTGGCCACTAAAATCACCAGATATGAACATTATTGAGCATATCTGGGATGCCTTGAAACGTGCTGTTCAGAAGAGATCCCCACCTCCTCGCCGTTTTATGAATTTGTGTTCTGCCCTGCAGGATTCATGGTGTCAATTGCTTCCTGCATACCTTCAGACATTAGTCGAGTCCATGCTACGTCGTCTTGCTGCACTTCTGCGGGCTCGCGGGTCCTCTACACGATATTGGGCAGGTGAACCAGTTTTTTTGGCTCTTTAGTGTATCTTCGTATGCTGACAGTATATATTAAAACATTCAACTGCGTCTACACGGAGCATATTTTGTCTGCCATTTGGTAAGATAGTGCCATGTAGATAAATGCATTTTTTCATATCTCGGTAAAAAATTTACCGATTTATACCAAAATTGGCAAACAATTAACACTGCGGCAGATTATGTAAAATTGTATGTTTAAGGTATGTCTGGTAATAATTTCGAAATGGCGGCCACATATTCATGTTAGCTTTTTATCGCCGAAACCACTTAATCAATTCCGAATTNGGTAATAATTTCGAAATGGCGGCCACATATTCATGTTAGCTTTTTATCGCCGAAACCACTTAATCAATTCCGAATTAATATTATATACTGGTGGTATATATAATAGCAACTTATAAATACGTCTACACAGAGCATCTTGTTTGCCGTTTTGTAAGATATGCCACTTCAAATAAAATAGTTTTTTTGTTATATCTCGCGAAAAAATTGACAGATACCTACCAAATTTGACGAACAAATTTCACTGCAGCATGTGGTGTAAACTGCTATATTGTAAGTAAGTAAGGCATTTATTTTCAAAAGCGTGGCAATGTTAATACTTTAGCATCGTATATTTTATTAAGGAAAAAATTTCCAACTAAGTTTGGTGTGCTAGCAGTATCAATTACACCCATAAAATTTTTTCTGTAACCAGCCTTATTTATCTGTAGTTTTGTAAGTTAGCCCCACAATATAAATTAAGATTTATTATTATATCTCGAGAAATAACCAATCCCTTACAACCAAATTTGGAGAAGAAATTGTATTGTGTTTGGCTATTTCACTATATGTATTTAAGGGTTACAGACGCAATTTTTTATATAGGTGGATATAAAATTATTTTAACTTAGTTTGCGCACCTATGCAATGGAGTTTAGCCTGACTTTGTTTAGTTTAGCGGCCGCAAACAACCATCGACTGTTGTAATAATATATTTTTCCCTTCGTTTATGAATATTGTTGCATTAAAATTATGGAGGTTTTATGCCATATCTTAGGGACCAACGAACTGATTTTCACCTAACTCTTCAGACAAGTAGCGGTATGGTAAGCCATGTAAACTTAACTTTTTAGGTGGCTCAGTCATTTATTTTCAAAATATCGTTATGATCCCTATCATTCGAAGCATTATACTGATTAAATTCGAAACTGATGGTTGAATCTGACCTTCATAATGCAGTTGATCGCACACTATCTAATGGTACTAGGTTTTATGAGTTTTGGTCCCGAATAAGTCACGTTTGTATTTGTAATTGTATCACTACTGTTGAATATGTTTCTCGTTTCAGATAAAATGATATTGCTTTCATCTAGACAAGTTCTACCTACCAAAAATGATTTTAAGAAATTAAAAAAATAAAGTGCCCCTATGTTAAGGAATGTCAGANTAGACAAGTTCTACCTACCAAAAATGATTTTAAGAAATTAAAAAAATAAAGTGCCCCTATGTTAAGGAATGTCAGCTCATGAGTTAAATAAGTAACTTCTTGTTTAGTGTGTTTTGTATTTCTTTCTGTTAAAATATGAAGTAATTTGGTTTGGAATACTGATATGCACAATTTTTCACCCTTAATTTTTGGTTACTCAGTAATCTGTAAAATCGTGTTTAGGTATTTAACGATATGCATTAGTGAAGGTTTTTAACTAATTTATTTAATGCATAGGTGAATATTTAAATTTTGCTTTATAAAACGATCAAACGTGGCCTACGACGGAATTAACGCATTGTTTCTTATCTTAACTGTAATATAAAAACCTTCTAACTGAGCATTGTTTTCACATAATAAATATAATTTTTTATTTCTGATTAAAATAAACGTTACTCTCAAGAATACAGTCAAGTGATAAAGTGATAGTGGAATTTATTTTAAAACTAGCTGACCCGACAGACGTTGTCCTGTCCAATGAAAAATTGTCACATTTTATTTTACATTCTATCTGAACATTTGTGATGTGCCTGAAATGATATCGGCTTGAAACCGCACTGTTTTTTTTTTTTAATTTAAGTTATTATTGAATTAAATCAGAATTTCCAGTAAACAGTTAAAGCAAATAAATGCTTTAATTTGAGTGGTTTGCTGTGAAATCACTATTTCTTTCATTGCAATGATTTATAATACACGACAATTTTTGTTTTGTTGTCTGGTGCGTAAACGAACAAAGCTGATGGTTTTCCGACACGGGAACAGGCGACATACAATTGACCATGCGAGAAGCATGGATTTTCAAGGTTGATGCCGCAAACATTAAATGACTGCTCTTGTGATTTGTTTATAGTCATTGCGAATGCTAGTCGCACTGGAAACTGCAACTATTTAATGTCAAAGGGCATGTCTGTCGGAATCATTGGGATTCGTGGTATTAAACGTCTTCTCCTTTATACTTTCCTCTTAGAATTGTTGCTTCTATGACGTTCATCAGTTTTTTTCACCGCAATCCGGGTGCCATTACAAAGACGTGGTTGGTTGATATTTCTCGATATTATAATTACCGATCCAACTTTTAATTTGAGATTTTGAGGCCGCAATCCGGGCAATTCCAGTGAGTTTAAAAATTCGGTTGGATAGTTGACGACATCATCTTGGCTAGTAACGGAATCTACCGATTTGTACGTCATCAATACTCCAGCCATTTCACTTTGAATCTTGAAATTTAATTCGTTGGCATCGTTGACCCGAGGCGACACATTCCCTCGTCAGCGCTTCCTCGTGGCTCGAGCGCCGCTGGATGCGAAACAGCGTGCTAACGCATACAAGGCAGTTTTATTTCCGCCACACCCGCCTTTAAATTTAAGTTTATTGTTCTAGTTTAAGTTTATCATTATATCAATATTTTCACGTGTTTCCCACACACGTGTGCTATAAGGAAACAGGGAGAAAAAATTATGTTGGTTTTATGCATTTCTGTGACCCGAGGACTTAGCCAATCCTCGTGGCTTTCGGACGTGCTAGCGACACGCCATGCCAGTCATACTCCATTGTTTGATGCGCAGACTGCTGAACTTGACATGAGAAAGATTATTTATCTGCAATGATAAGCGTATTTAACGAAATGGGAATAGTGCCCGAGACACACCCATTTCGACTGTGTCTGCCTGTTCACGGTTTACCCACATCCACCCAATCGTAAGGAGTACTTGCCCAGAATGTCAAACCTTTCGTTTCGCATGAGACGTGGAGCAATATTTGGCCCTCTGGCAGAGATGTGATCCGACCAGAGGGGCCTATTTTCTGTACTCTACTAGCCTTGAAAGGGTTCAGTCAGTAGGGGCGCAATTTGATTTTTGCTGTGGGTCTCTTCCTCTACTACACTGTACTTTGAAAGTATACCACGAGGGTACTTTCGTTTTTGACCTCCAGGGAGTAAGTCATTGAGTGCAGATTTCCCCAATTCCTGTATGCCACCAATTTGTGTGGAAGTGTAATTATTGTGTATTTAATTATTTATATGTTCTTTTCCTTTCTACTATATTCTATTTGCATAGTACGCGTCCCGCATCCCGAAAGACAGTTTATTCGTCAGAAGACACGCTCTGGCGAAACGCACAGGCGGACGACCGCAATAAATACTAAGGGTTTTGCGTATGTGCTTCAAGAATGATGCCAGGAAGACGCTGCCTCGCCTCGCAGCTGCAAGGCGTGCTACCGAAGGTTCCTGCACGTGCAAATGTTCCTGCACGTGCAGACGATATCCAGAGACAGCGGAAGACACATGTGAGCGGGCACAACTGCGTTCGCAGCTGCTAAGGGACGCTGAGCTCACACCATCGGCTGCATTTGTCCCAGGCTGGCCACCGCAATAAACCATGATAGTTTTTGGCGAGCGGGTGGGAATAATAGCCACACGATATCCAGGGAAAGCGGAAGGAACACGTGCGCCGAACCAAGAGGCCACCCAAGTGTTCCCGCACGTGCAGAATGGAACAATAAACTTCCATGCCAGAAGCAAGGGGCGACGCCGGGCCCGCCGGGCCACATGCGGATCACAGGAGCAGCGGCCACATGTTTTACGACCCAGGGGGACGCGGCAAGCAGCCCGGCCACATGCAGAGGGGATGCTAGTTCAATATGGCGAACGAGCATACAAAAACCCGAGGAAAAGGGAGGAACGGATCAGTCAGCCTTCGTCAAACGAGGAGTGTGGATCGGAGCCGACAGAAACGAGTTCGCGAGAATGCATCACGACGTCAACCTCAGTCGAAGGCCGTCAGGCGGGACGTGCGGGGGGAAGAGTCCGAGAAAACGGCAGTCAGCCTTCGTCAAACGAGGAGTGTGGACCGGAGCCGAGAGAAACGAGTTGGCGAGAATGCATCAAGACGTCGACGTCGGTCGGAGACCGTCAAGCGAGACCTGCGGAAGGAAGAGTCCGAGAAAACCGGAAGTCGGCCGACGGGAATCGAGGAGTGCGGAGTGAATCCGGGACGAGACGCCAACGGCAGTCAGTCGTCGTCAAACGAGCAGTACAGAGTGGAGCAAAGAGGAGGCGTCGAGACGCCCACCAAGTGCCGGAGCAGTCCCAGATCGCCAGCTGGGAGATGAACCATCGCTTCGAGATAAGCTAAGTAGAAACATACTGGGCGACGAACCTTGCTCCCCCACGGCGCAAATCTCCGCGTCAAGCCTTACGTAGCCTACGTAGCAAAAGGGGAGGGGAGAGTTGTTTCGTGTGTTCCTGTAGAAGTGACCCTGTTAAGCATAAATAAAACTGACTTATG
>NQII01007215.1:5609-23439 GCA_002778355.1 Clitarchus hookeri
AAATCATAACGGAACCTCCCCCATGCTTGACTGTAGGAAGCAGGCCGTCCGGATCGTAGGCTTCTTTTGGGGTTCCCCATACATAAACCCGGCCGTTTGTAGAAAACAATGTAAACGATGATTCATCGGATCATACCACATTCTTCGAATCATCAAGTGTCCAGGTTTTATGATCGTGGCACCACTTCTTTCGCAGCTTAGCGTTGACTTCCGTTATAAAGGATTTCGCAATTGCAGCCCTTCCATGAATGTTAGCTTTGTGGAGCTCCCGCCGTACTGTTTTTGTCGAAACAGTATTATTCAAGTGAGTGTTGAGTTTTGCTGTCAATTTTGCCGCGGCAGTTTTATTTTTTCTGGCCACAATTCGTTTTAATGTTCGTTGGTCTCTGTCAGTTAACTTTGGGTTTCGCCCACTATTCCTCTTCGCCGATGATGTTTTACCATGTTTTGTATATGCTGTAATTACCGTAGACACTGTCGCTCGTGAAACGTTAAACAATTCAGCTGTTATCGTCACAGACGCTCCCGCTAACCGAGCACCAACGATTTGCCCTCTTTCGAAGTCTGAGAGATCACACATTTCACCGATCGCTTGTTTTAACCGTCGCAGAACAAAGCGTATAATACACTGAAATATAACCTACAAGACTTGGCACGTAAACTGTGCAATACATACGCGTCGCATTATTTACACGGAAGCAGTGTTGCCAACATGCAACAAAATGTACTATATTGCACGGTGTTCATATTATTTTGTCCACCTCCTGTATATTATTGATATTAATACTGTTGTTAGTAATATGGTAAGTGTTGATATTGTTTGTTATGGTATTGTGTGAAATTATATTGTTTGCACTCATACGTTGATATTGTTTATTTTGAATAAGTGTTGATATTGTGTGTAGTTATATTGTTTGCACTTAAATTGTAGTTTTATTTAAGTGAACTTTATGTGATGTGACTAGTACTATATCTAGTAATTTCCACTTTTAAATCTTTTAAACACATAAGTAAATAAAAATTATATAAAAATTACATACATAAGTGATGGTTAACAATAAACAAAAATACGGCAAGAATAGACTTTTTTCAACAGCTTTTTTCCGTATAAAATAAATGCCGTATTTACAGTTTCGTCTAATAAAATTCCGAATTTTCCCTGAATACGATGTGTTACTTGGCGTTACTATATGTGGTGCAATTGTGCGCGAGTCGCTTCAAACGCAGCAATCCAGCTTTATTCACCGCGCACAAAGAGACGTGCGTCAGCCCACATTTATTCTCTCTCTCTATATATATCGCTTTCGCTCCCGCTCTCGCTCTCTCTGTCGTAGCGACAGCGCTCGGCGGGTCCTACTGTATAACAGAGTTAACATCCCAGCGGCCCGTCCATTGTGAGGTGGGTGGTCGGGCGGTGCGCGCGGACCTCGTCAAATACGTCATTGCCACTTTGAAACCTTAGCGGCCATTGTTATACATTCCCTCCCTCACCCACACTCCACACTTGTCGGAGCACTGCTGCGCGCATTCAGCACTTCCAGATATAGTCTATTCGCGTTATCTTCACACTTTTTGAATCAAACCTTTGAAAAATCACCCCGTGTATAACGTGTTTGGTTGTTTCCTAAATACATCTTATACTACAAGCGTTTTATATTTGTGTTAAAATATAAGCACCTTATTTTTGCTTTAAATTTAAATGTTATTTATATTTTATTTATTTATTACAATATTTTATTTATAATTAATATCAACAAAACAGTGAAAAAATAGGTATGTTGGTAATGTCTAGTAAGAAATAGTTATTATGCAAAATGTTATTACACTTAGTGCGCACGAATGCGGTGCGTTGACCATCTGATGTAATTATGTATACAGTCCTTCGTAAGCTTTGTTTGCTTGAGGTGGAGGAATATCATGCAAGTAGAACTTCAGCAGGGATTCAGAAAATTGTGAAGTAACCGTGAATTGGCTACAGAAGTAGAGTGGCTTCCAATGGAATCGTGCATCAGACTGTACAACAACAACACATTATAGGCTGTCCACGGTAAACTGAGCACTTTTGGAAGTCCTGCTTAAGATATACTTGTATGCAAATTGCGTATTCGACCACCATATGTGAAGTTAATATTGCTATAGTCCTGATAACTTTATTCATTCATCAGTGAAGTAAACTGTGAAATTATTAGTAAAGTAATTTATTTTACAAATTTCCTAATTCTAACACTTACATGCATTCAAAAATCGTCAAAAGAATTAAATAATTTCAATATTCACGAATGTTTACCTAGCACTTTTAAATCAGCATTAAGACAGGGAACTACTTTCCCTACATCGTTACCAACTTTACTGGGCCCACGCCTCTCAGTGTACCCGTTAACAATAAATGCAGGCAGGGGCAGTGATATTTTTTAATGGTTTATTTCAAAAGTGATTAGTTAACTGTGAATATCCTATACCAAAATTGTCATAAAAGTACGACTTAGGTTGCATATGAAAGAAAAACGCATATACTTTGTGACACTAGAAAACATTTTACTAAAGTTTAAATATTTAAATGTTGTAACAATCAAATAGTAAGTATAAAATTTGAATGAAATTGTAAACGTGTTCGCATTCTGGATGCTTAAGAAACGCATTTCGAAAAATAAAAATCCCATCTTTCATCAAACAAGTTTACCACAATAATTACTCTGATTGTATGTAACAGTGCCTGCTGGTGAATTTTGAAACTGGGTGGGCTGTGACGATCCTAAGTTTGGTCATAACAAATTGCTATTAGTTCATGAACCCCGTAATAAACAAATTATATACGGAAAACTTTGATAAGTGTGGCATTACTATCTAACCACAGTTGACAGCTGTGGTAGCTTAAATATCAAATCAACATATTTTTTTAAATTTTATTGCTATATTTGCGAAAAGAGCTTACAAATTTCCGAACCTTTTGTTTTCGCTACAGGTAAACACATTTATTAAATTTGTCATTTGAAATTTTCTTAGTACAATATAATAATTACTTATTATTATATATGTGAAGCAAATACTAGTTAATTCGATGGACATCGTATTCGCGGTTAAATTATATAGTTTATGATGAACATGTATTTCGAATGATAATCTCTAAGAAGTCATTCTAACTTATGAAAAATCACAAGAAATGTGTCTTAAAGATATGAATGTGGAAATATGTAGCAGAAAGCCCAACTGGTTTGATATACGAAAACTTATGCAATTTTTATTATGCTAACAATAATTGAACGAGACTTGACAGCTTCAAAATATATTAATTGCGTCCTTCATAAGTACATTTAAGGCGAATAATTTTTTTCTAGAAATTTATAAATGCATGTCATAGTGTAAAGCAATCAAAACACCATTCAGTGTATAATGTGAAAAAAAAAAAATTGGATGACATTTATTTGACTCTCCTTGCATTTATGTCATAGGGAATACTGCGAGTCTTTTGAACGAGCAATGTGGCGCGGTCGCAATACACTGGTGTTGCTTTTGGGAGGACTCAATTCTGATTTCCAGTACGGCCATCTTTATTTCAGTAGTCTGTGGTTTTTCGCACTCAGTCCAAGCGAATGCCGTATATGCTCTTTGATAAATGTCATCCTCGTTCCTGGTTGCATTAATGAAAAAAGCTGTTGACGGCACGTACGCACACAAAAGTCTTTTGAAAGTTAGTTTTTATCTGCATTATGGACATAGAGACTACGCCACGACTGCGTGCGATAGACTAATTGTTCTGATAAAAACAAATGTGACGAAGCAATCACACGATGAGAAAAAAATTGCCCGTAACAAATTTGAGCTGGTTTATCATTGTATTTGGCTCACGAAAACGTATTTGAGGATTTGTTATTGTTGAACGCTTAATGGAATTGTTGACATATGCTACTACAGCTTGCTTTTTCATTTATTTACTTAGAAAATTTCCGTTACTCGTAATACTATTGAATTTCGTTCACATTCCTTATAACATTTTTCGCAAGTAGGTCTATATCTAATTCTCAAATGAGCTGAAATGTGGTGTATTCATTTTAAATAAATAATATGGGTTTTATATAAGCAGGCAAGTGCCTAATTATTCTGAAACATAGAAAACCAACACAATGAAATCCAAGGGACAACGGTGGTGTAGTGGTCAGGTTGTTTTCCTCCCACCTAGGCTGACCAGTTAGATTCCCGGTGGGGTCACTCCCGAATTTTCGCAAGTGGGAATCATGCGAGACGATGCCGGTCGGCGGGTTTTCTCGGGGATCTATCATTTCCAACGCCCTTTCATTCCAGCGCTGCTCCATGCTCACCTCGCTTCACCCTCATCGGATTTCAAGACCTCGATGTTAAAAGCCACCCAAATCTCCCCACCACTACACAATAAAATCCATATGTTTCCCATCTGAACCAGGACAATGGAATGAAGTGAAGTGGAAAGGTTTCAGCGGCTCTTAACAACGATGTTTTTGAGAGCCGATGAGGGTGAAATGAGGTGTAAATGGAGCAGCGCCGGAATGAAAGGGCAGGGAAAACGAGAGATCTCCGAGTAAACCCGCTGACTAGTGACATCGTAGAGAACGATTACCACAAGCGAATATCCGGGAATTACCTCGCTGGGAATCGTTACCGGTTGACTGGGATTGGACGGAGAAAAGTAGGCTGCTCTACTCGGGTCAACCTAACCACTCTTACCGAGCTTGAAACAACCATGGGATGAGTTTATGGCCTAGTGGAGCATCTACTAAATGAAAAAGGGTTAGAGAGTGATGAGATTTGAGCGGCTCTTAACAGCGAGGTCTTGAGAGCCGATAAGGGTGATTGAGGTGAGTTTGGCGCAGCGCCGGAATGAAGAGGCAGGTTAAACGGGAGAAACCCGAGTAAACCCGCCGACCAGGCATCGTCCGGCACGATTCTCACATGCGAAAATCCGGGAGTGACCCGGCCGGGGATTGAACCCGGTTCGCCTTGGTGGGAGACGAGCAGGCTAACCGCTCAGCGACCGTGGAACCTAAATTAAGAAGGGGGAAGCAATTGCAAGTAAAGGCTGTTTTCAGCAAAGCAAGCACTTTTGAAATCGAACTCCGGCAGGTTAATCCTTACGAAGAAGATAAGACGAAATACTTATTGGAAAATATTGAGATGAAACGTTTTCGCGAAATCCATATGAACTTAACTCTTAAAACAAAATGTGTGTTACCTGACAGTTAGACAACACACAAAACTCATTAAGACGTTTTAAATTAGAATTTTTCGGGCCGTACAGTTTCCTTAAAAATCGTTTTAGGGGAAAAACTTACCGGTACATATATTTTCGATTTAAATTTTCGCGAGAAATAATTTGCTTGTGTTTGTTGGTGTTGTTTAAAAACCCACTGTATATGCTACAGCATACAATGGCGTGCAGGTTTCAAGTTGACAGCGAATAAATTAATATAGTTCTAAGACTTGGCGGTTTAATGCGAGTGTAATATTTATGTTTATGGCCTCTGAATTTAGTGTTTCTTGTTTTGTACACGCTAGAGTACGAATTTCCATATTTAGTAATTCCTAAAATTCTCACGGTTTCGCTTGTACGGCGCTTGAATAAAGTGATCACATGTAGCTGAAGGATAAAAATGAGAAGAAAAGTAGATATAAAGAAGGGTTTGTAAAAGTTGTAACCTAAAAACACTCTTACATTAAAAGTGTATTATAATATTGCCGTTAATTAAAGTTATATATGTAAAAAAAAAAAGTATTGTTTTCCTGTGTTTGAAGTTAGTAATAAGCACAAGGAATGGGAAAGTCCATTTTAATTAAGAATGGAACTTCAGAAGCATCGGCCCTGATTTCAATTTATCTTCAGTGATGGAATCGAAGACTGCAGTTTTCAGTTTCGCGAAAACGAGATGGAAAGGCACATTCATAAAAAAAGGCAATTTGTATAGTGAGCATTTCTCTTGACCTACCAAACACTTTCTTCAACAGTAGGTAGCTGGTAAGATATCCTCGAAGTCTGACATCAGCCTGAAAGGGAATGAAAGATGTGCCAACTGCCGGCCCTGCCGAATGAAGCGAAACACGCGAGAAAGCTCGCAGGTATTTTTCGCACACCGCCTCTCGCGTGCCGGAGGTCACTTCATCAACCCAGGCTCCTAATAGCCTTAACCCTGACAATTCCCGCCACCTGGGCCTCGAGCGAAAAATCGTTAAACGCCCTTATCGGTGGCTGCGAATAGCGTGTACGCTAGGTCCAGGAAACTCCTCAAGGTTTATACATATACACTGCTTCGACACGAGTGTTGTCGAACTTCCCACTTTTCAAGATTATGTCAGTATAAACCCTGAACAAGTACGGGTATTTAATTCATCACTGGCGTGTTGTTTCTGAAATTCACCAAGTAATTAGGCGGGCGCGTTATAAGCTTATATTAATTAAAATAAATAAAAGTGTAAATATGTTACCCAAATCATAGAATGTTTTCAGCCACGCAACTGAGTAAAAACTTGGCGTTTAATAGAAAATGAATTTATGTGTAATAGGTATGTAACATTTGGAGAAAATAAGGCTAATTGCCGTTTCTTTTGAGAACATTAAATATTCGCCCGTGAAGGACACAGTGCATGAAGACATGCTGGTTTAATTTTAATCCATATACAGCTTCAAGGAAATTTACTTTCTTTATTTTTCGAATTTTGTACTAGCATGAGACAATGTGGGAGTCCATACCTGAGCATACTACAAAATATTTAAGATGTAGACGGCAATCGTGGTCTACGTAGTTAGGAAGCCATTTTCCGATGTGAGGCGTTGGGTGCGAGGCGTTGTGTGTTCTTACCCCAATTAAAGAATGGGTGTATCTGCTATTTTTATCTTTCAGTTTAAATTTAGTTTAGATTATATGCTGCATGCGATTAGAGTAGCGTATTTAAAGAACAATTACATCTTGTGATTACTGAAGTCTGTAAAGTAATAATTTAAGTGACCGTTGAATTATAGCGTATAAACTATGTCTTCTAACGTTTCTCCCTCATTAAAATCCACATATTTCGGGTTGTCCAAGAGCTCTCTGGCACTTGATAGAGATTTCCTGTGTTTGTGCATAATTTAGATGCATGTTCACGAATAGCGGTTGAGTACTTGCTATTTTGAACCCAGTTTATTAATCTTAATTTTTCACCTATCCCTTTTTACGATACATAACGCGTGTGCTTCGGAATCGTGCAGTAGTAATACGTTTGGTTGCTATTCATTAAGAAAATACTGCATGAGTAGTCAGCAACTCTTAACCGACGTGCTGAGAAATGAAGCAGTGCTATCAAACTTTTGCCTTTGCATAAAATTGCATTTTTCTGCTACTGAGTATAAATTTTTTAGTCTAAGCTTTCCGCGAAAATAAACATATACATTAATTCGTTTATAAAATAATATGTAACATTAGTACATTGGTTCTCAAATGTTCTGTAGCCATGGACCTATAGGTGTAGACTGTCAAATTAACTCGGACCACTTTGTCGTCATCTCTTCCATTTAAGTACTAAACCGCAGGAATAATGATTCAACTACTTATTAAAATGAATTACCGCCCTATAAATATTGACATTATCGTCATAAGAATTTAATATAACATCTCAATGGTAGAAAAATTTAAATAAATTTATAAAATAAATTACAAAAATTATTTTGCGGACCACCTAGGTCACGTCACGGACCACTCGTGTCTGCGGACCACAGTTTGATAACCACCGCATTAGTGCTTTCTAAGTTCATCCACTCTATTCTCTGTGAGACTATGAATCCAACGGGTTACATATTATAACATCCCTACCTTATAACATTTTTAAACTCACTTGGTAATCGCATTATGAATACCTTGATTCAAAGGCAACTATAAGCATGGCCACTGTGCTAACGGAGTATCTCATAGTAACGTAGGCAGCGATCGTAATACAAACAATTTGTGTATCATCATTAAGAGGACGAGTAACTTAGCTACGAAAATTCCAGTTTACTTGCAACTATATCATTCTGTCGCATTTGATGAAAATGNAAGAGGACGAGTAACTTAGCTACGAAAATTCCAGTTTACTTGCAACTATATCATTCTGTCGCATTTGATGAAAATGTCTTATTTTACAGCTATTTAGCTGATGCTGTGTAAGAAACTACAACAAAAATACCTGTTCTGTGCTATTCACATGTTATAACATTTCGAATCGCTACATTCAAAGAGTTATCATACTTTTTGGAGGGAAGCATAAATAGAAAACGTACGATCACTTTACATTCTTATGTAAGCAATTTAATAAGACAAATACCATAGAGATTCACATTTTTGGATTATGCAGATACTTATGCAGCTCTGCTTTCACCGCAAAAAAATAGAGAATTATGCTGCAATCATAAAAATATAGTTTCTAAAAAAATAATTTGGGTGTGCGTGTAAATACTTGTGAGATTAACAGAACAATCGATTTCGTAAGGTAATTTTATACGTTCACGTGTTATAGCGACTACACCGCCAAATTACGCATGTGTTTTTACATATAGGAANCGTAAGGTAATTTTATACGTTCACGTGTTATAGCGACTACACCGCCAAATTACGCATGTGTTTTTACATATAGGAAACACTAACAAGTTGATCAGCCCAAACACTGAAATTTCATTGTATACATGAAAACAAATGACACGTTTTGGTCTGTATCTTCCCGATATGACAAGGCGTTACAGTAGTTGCACGACAGAGGAAAAACCTGCAAATTAATGACTATAAATCTTTTAGCGACCTGTCGATCCAAATGCCACTGGTCTTGATGGTTATTGCACTGAAGTGGCCCTCGTGAGTAACTCGTCAGGGTATTAGAAGTAGCTGTCTCACTGCGGTTGCACTCAGCAACCAGCTGTACATACAGTACGTCACTGTAAATTGAACCTTTTTGAAAGCGCTGCTAGTTCCTCGTCCCTGCTCATTGTGTATTCCACAGTATATGAAATTTGTCATTGCCGTAGACCCAATGAATAGTTTCAATAAAATCAGATATCACTACGAAAATTTTAGAAACATAAATTTGTTTCTACCACTAAATGCTACTCTAATGTGTGCAATACTGAATGAAATCAATTTCAGGAGCCATACATTAAAAATAAACACTATTAATGAGCTGTAGGTACGTAGGACTTAACATCTCGTTGACAGCGAGGTCTTGAAAGACGGAGCAAATTTCTCAGAGAAGCAGGAACGGGTAAGGAATCTGCCATGCAAAGGTAAAGCGCACTCTCTTCCGCATCGGACGCACCGTTAGAAATCGCACGGATCGCAGTCATTTAGGTTACTGCGCATATTGTATTCGGAGCATTGGCATTTGCGAACATGGTTCTCGCCATCAAGACGTATCCTTCACTGAACCGTTCCAGCTTTCGCCTGGATTGTTTTCAGGGAACAATAGAAAATCGTCATCAGGGTGGTCGGACAGGGAAATGAACCCGTGTCTTCTCGAACGCAAGTCCATTAATTTATTTACCACTGCACCAACTCACTCGGTACATTTGATACGACATTAAATTATAACATACTACTGCATTTCAAAAATTTCTCGTAAATATTTGCTGCAGATGTACGATTTGCTGTAAATTTTAAAATGTATGCAGTTACGGTGGGTTGTTTTTTTCAGAGACAGCATTTAAAGGTAATATGTTAACCCACAAGCAGCTGTATCGCCGAAACCGCCCAAACTTCGCCTATTGCCATATGAGGCAATGAAATGATTATCCCAATTAAATTTCNAGCTGTATCGCCGAAACCGCCCAAACTTCGCCTATTGCCATATGAGGCAATGAAATGATTATCCCAATTAAATTTCTACAGAATAACGTATGAAATACTTACTCTCCTACTTATTCTATCTTCGTAGCAGCAAAGAAATTCTCTGCCAAATATATAATTTAAAAAAGACATATAACATGTGAAAGATACGATGGCATGTAACACAAGGGTTGCGTCACTTCAGAGAAGTGAAAACTGTTAAAAAAAATTTAACCGGTCATTTTGTATTATGGCTAACCGATTGGTTTTAGCAGCCCCATGAGTCTAGCATATAATCATTAGGGTGGGTAATTTTTTTTTATTTTTCGATATTGTAAAGGGCACAGCGATTGAAAGATGCTAAATGGTATTGGTAATTCATACGCAAATGTTTATTACGTTCTATTGAGTTTTATTGCCTCCGGATTGTGATTAAAGATTTAAATAAAAACTGTTTTTCGAGGTTTTTTCTCAATAAAAAATAATAATATAGAAATACTTTATACAAGTGATTAACATCGAATTGAATGAAAAATATACTTTGTTTTACTAATACGAAGCAGGAAGGTGTGGAGAGGAGTGGGCATTAGACGCGACAAATGACACGCTATTTGAGACAATAACAACCAGTGTCGCCCGTCGCTAACTAGAGAGTTCAATTTCGGTAGCTGAAATAGTCGCAAGCTATTTGATGTGGTCCTTCTGGCTTTCAGAAGTCGACGGGCTGCTAATTCACGAATGTGCGGTTGGGGGTCGATCAGCATTGCAAGCAATAAATTTTCCGGGTGTGCGAAATAGCTATTTCTTTGAATGACTGGGTCGACAACTGCTTTCAAAGTTGTTGATAAATATCGGGTTTGCTCGATGAGTTTGAATAAGTTTCGTGCTCCATCTTTACAGCTGGGGTGGGATTTGACAGAAAACCATACCGGAGCGTAAGCCTTGACAATATAGGTTGCAAGGGTAGTTAGGTTTTTAGAGGGAGCGTCCACCGAAACATACAGACGGAGAATTCTGTTGGCACGCGTTAACCATCGGGCATGGGACATTTTGCTTGGTGATTTGTTCCTTAAATCATTAGGATATATACCTGTTGAAACCGCACCGACTATTCTATACAAATATTTCTGGTCGGCACTAATATCTTTAGCAGAAAGCTCTGGTAAGTCCGTGGGAATAGGTTGAAACTGAATTACTGGTCTGGCTACCCCTGCCCTATCCGACACTCCATATATATCGCATGTTTTTGACAGTAAACCATAATCAACTGGAAACTTGGAATTACTATCCGGTTTAGCATTTGAAGGTCGCAACTGAAGTTGGGTTTGGTCTTTACAATCAGACTGGCTATATTCTGATGTGCGGCAGAGCTTCTCCGTACATTTTTCGGCTACTTTTTGACGTTTACTCAGATATTTTTTTCGCAATAGCTTTCTTTTCAGTGCTTTTGTAATTAGGCTTGTTGTGACAACATCTATGCCCCTATCAACATTTTTCTAGTCGTTCGTTGGTCAACTATGAAGCTTTGTTCTCTTACATGTATTTTTTTCTGCTTAGTGCAGATACATTTAGAAATATCCCAACACTTGCAAGCCGAAATATCAAACAAAGTTTTACTTTCAAAACGAAACTCTTCCAACTTGTTTTGAAATATTTTTGGGTGAGACTTGAGAGGGTTTTTGCACTTTAAATTATATGCCTTTAGCATTGCTTTCACTCGTTTTTGTTCAACTGTAGGAATAGAAGCTTTAGTCCATATTTCTATAAGTTTTGCAAGTACAATAGTCTCTATTTATTTATAAATGGGTTCTTTATTATATTCCCTCTCATGTTTATCTTGTGTCGGGTCCACTCATAACACTTCATGATTTCGTCATACATTGGTAACACATAATTTTTTAAATCACATTTATCACCGAACAACGCACATTTTGAATTGATACGAGTACGATTCATGGTTAAAATGCACGAGAAAACACAAAACAAACAACCACACTCTAGATAGCGACGGGCGACACTGGTTGTTATTGTCTCAAATTGCGTGTCATTTGTCACGTCTAATGCCCCCTCCCACTCCTCTCCACACCTTCCTGCTTCGCATTAGTAAAACAAAGTATATTTTTCATTCAATTCGATGTTAATCACTTGTATAAAGTATTTCTATATTATTATTTTTTTATAGAGAAAAAAATCTCTAAAAACCATTATTTTTAAATCTTTAATCACAATCTGGAGGCAATGAAACTCAATAGAACGTAATAAAATTTTANAGAGAAAAAACCTCTAAAAACCATTATTTTTAAATCTTTAATCACAATCTGGAGGCAATGAAACTCAATAGAACGTAATAAAATTTTACGTATAGATTACCAACACGATTTAGCACCTTTCAATCGCTGTGCCCTTTACAATATCGAGAAAAAAAAAAAAATGACCCACCCTAATGATCATGTGTGGACCCAGATATGGTGGCAAAACTTCATGCTGCTATTACTACAGTTTATGAAGAGATGCTGAATGATATGCAAGATAATATTCTGCGACGTTCAGCAGCATGCTAACGAATGGATGGCCGACACTTCAAACATATGATGTTAATCTCACCCGTGTAACTGTTGTCGACCCATATTGCGAACCACTAATTCGGCTCTTATGCTTGTACTACAAGTGGCGTGTATTAATGTCTACTGTCATTACATGATGTATCTATCACATGTGGAACATTACAATGTATAATTTACTGCCTACAATACAGCACTCCTGTGTAACTGGTGCGGTGCCCCAACACACTATCATACGCCAGGTTCATGGGGTCGTTGAGATCAAACGATTAGCCATAATAAAGCATGACCCGTATATTTCCATCTCAGTATTCACTATTCTACGCAACCCCGGTGGTNCAAACGATTAGCCATAATAAAGCATGACCCGTATATTTCCATCTCAGTATTCACTATTCTACGCAACCCCGGTGGTACAATGCGCCATTTTTTACACGGTCTATTTGAGATATATCTAACAGGTTGTCAACAAAATGTACAGTTTACTCAAACATATTGGAACGATTGTGTAATGTCACGATGTCGCGTCTCTCAAGAAGAACTTGCCCACGCGTTAGAGTTTCAAATCACACACTAGTCTGTGAGCCGAGACCAAGGCAGGTTGAAGACTCGTGGTTGCATTCTTGATGGAATGTGACCCACTTTCATATCTCGCCTGCAGATTATTCGCAGCAGTAGCAGTTCTAGACTACAATTTAAAATCGGCTCTCAAGGCCTCGCTGTTGAGAGCCGCCCAAATTTCTTCATCCTCACCCTTGACCCATCAAATTTACACACGTAATTTCAGTTGATCGTAGCGCTATTCCGGCCGTTATTCTCTTCTGCGTATGAGTTTTTCTTGGTTACTGCTGCTCGACCGCGGTACCGCGCGGCTGGAGTATTGGAGACTTTGGCAAGCGAGCAGCGAAGAGCCCCACCTTTCTACCGAGTACTAGTATACCCGGCTTTAGTATAGCTTCTTTAGTCGGCCAGTTTATCCATGATTCACTTTTATGTCATAACACAATTTTCTACCACACGATTTAATGTAGTAGGGACGAAGACTTAATGCAATGCAATCTTTTTATTGTTACAGGTCTCGAACATATCGTGTGTGAATTTTTTCCCCTTTCTATCGTCTGTAGTCTACCTTAATTCAATCGCGGAAGTCCTGGGATACTTAAAGAGACTTAGCCATATAATGGTTTATAAACAGAGCACAAACTCAATAACTAAAACAGTTTAAAGGCGCAGTACCTTAGACGGAGTTTGCGAAAGAGCGAACATTTTTATTTAAAGATTTTGGAGGTGACTAAAGTATTAGAATAATTAATTCTNGACGGAGTTTGCGAAAGAGCGAACATTTTTATTTAAAGATTTTGGAGGTGACTAAAGTATTAGAATAATTAATTCTCTGCGTCCTTCTTTTGTTAAATAAAAAGGACGATTTCATAAATAAATTAATAAACTAGAAGTTTAAAATACAAATATAAAAATACCTGAAGTACTCCTTTATATTTTTTTTATTTCTAGTGCTCTAAAGAGGCCTTCTGTAGCCAGAATATGAGACCTGGCGTTCTGGAACGTGATTACTTTTGTAAGTAGACTCATTAAATGATTGCACGACAGCAGAAGAAGAAAAAATTTATATTCGTTTTGTTGCCAGTTGGTAGCTCCTTTAGCATCTTCAAATCGTTATTTCAAAGGGTGCAAAGGAGGAAGGTTTTCTCNTTTTGTTGCCAGTTGGTAGCTCCTTTAGCATCTTCAAATCGTTATTTCAAAGGGTGCAAAGGAGGAAGGTTTTCTCACCTGACATAATTTTACAAAAGGGACTGCTGCACCTATAATATGCAAGTTTACATGCCCTAACGTAGCACTACTTGCGTGTAAAATTTAGTGAGAACCGGTTAATTGGTCCTCGAGATATAGCATAAAACATCCATTTTTATCATAAGACGATCTTCATAAATGGAAATAAAAAGATTATGCATTAGCAAATTCGATGATTGAAATAGATACTGCCGGTATACAAAGTTAAGTTATAATCGGTCACAATGTTTCGTACCATACTAAGCTAAAATAACTATATGACCGCCATTTTTAAAATAAGTGTCTAACCCTTTTTAAACATATAAATTTATTTGAACTAGCATAGTGCAACTTCTTTGCCAAATTTAGTAGGAATAGGCAGATTGTTTCCCGAGATATTAAATTACAATTTCATTACTTCACTTGGAGCTATCACACAAAATGGCAAACGAAAGTGACCATTTTTTGGCATATATAATACTCGTAATATATGTTTTTAGTAAACAAAATTGAGTCAAAATTGGCCAAACGGTGTGGTAGATACACCAAATAAACCTAAAATCATTGTACGGCCGCCATTTTTTTACTATGTGTCTTATCAATTTAAACCCAATACGTTTACATGTCCCATCATAGTATGACTTACGTTTCAAATTTGACTACAATTGGTTGAGTAATTTTCGAGATATAATATAAAAGCTATATTTTTCATGAAAACATAGCATCCTAAATTTCATATTTACATGATTCCCACCAAATGTATGCAACAAGGTATACTTATCTATTCCATCTAAATATATTCGGCTTAAGGGGGTAGTCACTTTTTTTCCTAAAAAACAGCCACGAATATAATTTTGTTTCGAAGACATACCAGGTCCTCCAAACTTTATGTGCCGGCATTACCTATGATAATCATCGAATGCGCTAATACATAAATTTTTTTGTCCTCCATATATGAGAAGCTATGCATAAGTCGTACTATATCAATACAATTGAACGATAACTTCAAGTTATTCAAGGCCTACTGTGGCCAGGCAATGTCAGTTCAACTTCCTTTGTGGCAAGTAAACAAATCCACAAATGAGTGTGATTCATCTGTAGGGTGTCCCGAGTTCCCGTTTGGAGTTCATTCCACCGACTGGTTTTTGGAACTCGGGCCGCAACCGCTGTTACAACGACTGCCAGCGTCAATACTTTGTGAGCTGGTTGACACAAATTCTTCGGGAACTGAATTATATTTTTGTCCTTATTTAAAGACTTCCGAAATATTACAATTTTTCTGACTATAGGCGTCATTTCTTTGAAATGGGTAGCCGGGTCATTGAAATCTCCCTAGCTAGATTGACCATCTGTTATTCACAGACTTTAAAGTTCCTCTACCAACAGCCTTTCTCATGAGAAAATGTCAGAGAAATGAAACATCAAAGATGTTCCCTAACGTACATCACGCTGGTTCGTTATATGTGGCCTGGAAGATTTGCAAACGAAATGACATTGTAAAATTTCAAGTACGCTATTGTTACAATAAGCTTTCATGTTGATATGTACATGCAGGTTACTGCAATACGCAGCGTACGCACGTGCTTAAAAAAACCTTTTTGAAAATATGTTTTATTTTAAATCTGGATACTTGACTCGCGTTATGTAAGCTTTCCTCCTGTCCAAGCGATTAGGGGCTCAAAGGCGCGTTATGTAGTAGCGACTTAAATTTATTAATGTGATCTGAACAAGTGTTTCATTTGTAACCTCTCACGGACAAGGTACGCCTGTGCGAATAAATAAATATATTGCACGTTGCCGGTTGATTCTTATACCGACCGCATGGAGGAGTGGAGAGAGATTTTGGTGGCTATTAACATCGAGGTCTTGAGCAAGGGCGGGGGGAACGGGAAATACCCGAGAAAACCCACCAACCAGCGGCACCGTCCGGCCCGATTCCCACGTGCGAAAATCCCAGAGCGACCCCACAGGGAATCGAGCCCGGTTCGCCCAGGTGAGAGGCGAATAGTCTGACCACTACACCACCGCGGCCTCCTCCGATCGCATGGGAATGAGGGCATTATGGTATGCCTGAAAATTTGACTATTCGGCAGGCAAAATTTGAAATTTCTGGAGAACAGTTACAGGGACATCACAGACCATGGGCTCTCATAATCGAAATACTCGTTATTGCCCCATCTGTTGCCACACATTTTCTGTTTTCCGTATATTTAAGATTGTTTGTAATTCGATGAAACAAAATTTACCTAATGCTTTCAGACCCACTGTAATTTATGGTTTCAGGTGTTGCAAATAAGAAATATTTCGATGCGTGCTGTACTTAAGCCGATACAGAATTTGTTTCGTCATCAAAACCAATAAAATTTAGGATTTGTGTTCGGCTACAGTAATAAGAACCATGCATAGCCCAGAAAAATATCACGATTTACGAATAAGTTGAGCCTTGAGTCTTGCACTGTACTGTACTGGCCAAAAATAGCGTTCCTTTGCGTAATGCACACAGTTGTATACACTAGATGTGAACGGGTTAATAAAAAAGTATAAATAATTTTTACTACATGACAATACACTAGATATGAATTATCTTCCCAACATGAAAATTAACACTGCCGAGGGCTTTACCACTTTATTCATGCGTCGGTCAAGCGAAACTGCAATTATTATCATAGTAAATGTTTTACATCTTTGCTCATTCTTGCACTCGCATAGCATGAAAAGAAACAGAAAGCTAAGGAATACATTTCAGTATTTACAAATGTTTACCTAGTACTTTTCACTCAGCGTTAAGTCTCGGCTTCACACGCCACGATGATTAACTGATTTATAGCGCATTTCAGTTGTTTAGGGACACTTATTTTCAAACTACAACTATATATATCTCTGGCAATATACGTTACGCTGTAGAGAAAACATANTGTTTAGGGACACTTATTTTCAAACTACAACTATATATATCTCTGGCAATATACGTTACGCTGTAGAGAAAACATAAATTCTGATCTTTTGTCAGGTAATTGTAACGTTATTGGCGCAGCATAATATTTTTAATTATCAATAGATTCTTGCCGTTTCACAATTGCGAGACAACGCATGGATACAATTTAACGACTACATTCTCAATGTAATAAAAATATGGTTATCTCTTTAAAGGGAAGTTATGGCACATAAATGGAAAATTCAACATGGCGGATGAGAACAAGCCGTTTGACATGATACTGCTTTCACTCCACCGCTACCAACTGCACCGGATGCACGCCAGACGCTGTGCCTGTTAAAACACCACGTGTTTCTAAAACATAGGGACAAACTTCGGCAGGCAATTCCATTCAAAAATACAGGCTATGCACGACGCTTCCTTTAAAGTGATTTTTAAGAAAGCTACCTGCCCCAAAATTTTAAGTTGTAAAATGCGTTTAGTTGAAAATATCAGGAACCACTTGTGATTAAGCAACAAATCGGTGAATGATGTTATGTATAAAGGATATCTAACACATCTGAAAAATCGATACGTAGTTTCACCCCCCTTCCTTTTGGAAATGGCTGTTGGCACGCTATGTTTGTGTCAAACTTTGTAACACTACGTTCTACGCAATTTTAAATACAACTTGTGAATCAGCACGTCTAAATTAACAAAAACGTTTGTCTTGCCGGAACACTCTCAGGTGAACTGTTTGCGAGATAATTCATGTC
>NQII01007215.1:23537-98141 GCA_002778355.1 Clitarchus hookeri
TCTTGCGAGCTGCGTCTTCGTCCTGAAATAACACGCAGCGTGATGGCGCGTCAGCGAGCCCGGAGAGCGAAGCCTCGCCCACGCCGTGTTCTACATCACTCAAGCGAGACACAGCAGGCGATATGCTGCTTCGTCCTCGGTACAGATCATTCCGGTTAATTACAACTTTTCTGAAGGCCTGCTCAAGTTCTACTTTCAGGGAATTCCTCCGCCTCATACAAGCAAAGCTTAACCAAGTCTTAGAAAATTACACCAAAAGGACAAGCGAGTGAAGTGGGTGAAGATATTTGGAAGGGTCTTGACATCGAGGTCTTGAGAGCCGATGAGGGTAAATCGGGGTGAGTACAGAGCAAGTCGGAATGAGAGGACGGGAGGAACGAGAGATCCCCGAGAAAACCCGTTCACCAGCAGTATCGTCCGGCACGATTCCCACGTGCGAGAATCCGCGAGCGAGTCCGCCGGGAATCGAACCCGGTTCGCCTTGATGAGAGGCGAGTAGTTTAACCACTACACCACCGCGGCCTCACCAAAGGGACTACGCACCACATTCGTGTGCACCCAGTTAAATAAAATTTCACGTGAGAACTCTTTATTACTACACATTACCAACATACATATTTACTCTCTGCTTTTGTTCATATTAGTTACTAGCTATGCCCGCGGCTCCGCTCGCGTGGAATACAGAATTATTGTTTAGGTTTTTTTAAAAATAAATAATCAAAATAAAATTTGCAGCGGACTCGCAATAAATACACGTACATGCTCGAACGTGATTAGTTGGTTACTAACGGCGCGAGCCGACTGAGTGCCGGCTGAGCGCACGCGACTCGTGTTACACTCCCCCCCCCCCCCTCTATCATCCATCAACCAACCACCACCATGGCTCTCCATGTCAGCGTACGGTCAGCCAACTCGCAAAAAATTACTTTTTCACGAAATTTTTGATATCTCTTAAAGTATAGGCGGGATTTGNACGCTGGTGGCTAACTCTTTTCCGATTTTATTCACTATTAATTAACGTCATTGCTTATTCCTTATGTTACTTTACGTAACAAAATATATACTAAAACCTGGCCAGAGAACATAGCTATAAATGAAAAAATCATGTAAATTGAATAAGTGGTTCTCGAGTGTTAAGCGCACTAACAGACAGACAGAGAGACATTGAGTTTTAAAATATGTAGAGATAAATTAAATATAATTTATAAATAAAATATAAATGAAATATTAATTTAACCAAAAGTATAATACTTTCGTGTTAAAAGAAGTATAAAACACTTATGATACACATCATATTTAGGAAAAAACCAAACACGTCATACAGGTTGTAATTTTTTCAAAGGTTTGATTCATAAAGTGTGAAAATACCGCGAACAGACTATATCTGCGCCATTGGAAGAAGGTATTTTTACGAAACTGTTCATGGACATCGCGTACGTGTCGTGTAGAGACCCCCTCACAACGTGTGGACGCGTAGGAAATGGCGATATTCTATTTTGTGTGGTGTACCTAAGGCCTTCGGGTAATATAATTGAAGGAGAAAAGAAGAATACGAAGGAATTTATTGATTTTAACAGAATATCTTATTTCTATACGAAAACTTACGTTTTATTTTCCTTTACTCATTTAAAAAATACGTGATAATATATTGTATTTTAATTTTGTATTGTATAATCATATTATGTGCCATTTACAAATCCTGTGCAGGAACGAATTATATAATACGGATGCAAATGAAATGGAATGAAACGTTATTTGCCAATAAATAACTTTTTCACTGACATCGAGTTAATTTATAGTCGTGTCTGATTTGTTTGAAATAAGACGAGTACATTCACTAGGAACCATACAGTTTTCTAAACGTTCTATGCAGACTCCAATTACGTGCACGTAATTGATCGTGAACGGAGCTTAAGGCAGCGTCGGCATGGATCGGACGAGTTGTAGCTGCAGCTATGGCCAAAGCTATTTCATGCATTAGATTCTTGTCGTGCGAGAGCATGCGACAAAAGCAGGCCCCGACTACAATTATGCCGTGCACGACGCTAATTTTGTCGGTGCGGCAGAGATTGGGTATGGGGGATGAACTACTCGTGGCAGTGTTGAAATATACTCGTTAGTGACGGATCACATAGTTATTCTGCATATGGACATCTTTATTTGAATATATGGAAAATAAATGCATTACTGAACAAGATGAAATCCTCCAAGCGACTGGACCGGTGTCGAGAAGCGATTGGGAGCACTGCAGCTTTGGTGACAGAACGGTCGTTTCTCGTGCAGCTGCATAAAAACGCTCATCTACCGCCATGTGTATTGTCGAATCGTACGACTTTTCTTGCCGGTGCTTTTTCTAACATACGACTACACGTTTTATATTACGGGGTAGCAACTTTTACACACGGCAGAGCATAAATGGTCTCACTTCTTCCTATATATTTGTAAGACGCAAGATTTAATGTCGCATGTTTACGTGCGACACGAATTGGATGCACAAAAGCAACCTTAAGGAGAAGTCAGCTGCCGTAACACATTTACATGGGTTGTTTACGGTAAAGTACCACTTTTAATGTCAACTATTAAAAAAATCACTCCTCGTTAACTGCGTATATGCTAACGTTCAACCTGGCATGCGGGCTCTTAGTTAAAATGGCAGTGATCTAAGGAAAATAGTCTTGATGTAGTGTAATGTTTAAATTTATGGCAAATCATGTAGGTATGTTTTTGTATACGCATTAGAGTAAGAATTAGACAATTAGTTACACTTTCAGATTCCAAACTATTTATCCGTTTTCTCTTGACTGGCGGGTAGATGAAGTCATTAGGTCCGTGGCAATGCGAAGTTTCCATATGGTTGAAGGACACAAAATGAGGATGAATGTAGATGTGAAGCAGGACTTTCAGAAGTGCTCAGTTAACCACGACTAGCGTATAACAAGCCTGTATGATGGAACAAGTGAGGTGGAGAGGTTGGTGCGGCTCTTAACAACGAGTCTTGAGAGCTGGCGAGGGTGAAGCCAGGCGGATATGGAGCAGCACCGGATTGCAAGGGCGGGGGAAACGAGAGATCCCCGAGAAAACCCGCCGACCAGCGGTATAGTTCGGCACGATTCCCACATGAAAAATTTCGTGGGCGACCCCGGCGGGAATCGAAACAGATTCGCCTAGGTCGGCCCTAACTCGAGAATCATTGCTAACCTCAAGATGTAATTCAAAATTCATCGTCTGAGCTTGGAAAGACCACCAGTTGACATTTAATAGACACGCATACACCGTAAAAAAAACTCCCATATCTGTAATGGAAGTTTTCAACTTATATGTACATACTGTACTATTGAAAATTTACCATACGTGAGGCTGCTTGTATAGAAAGGCCACCGTACAAAGCTGGGGACTTAACTACCCATTTGACTCTTTGGTGGACAATTGTAGAAAAGGTACCATGGATATATGGAAAATATTTGAACAATTAGTGTTTCCTCATTACTTGTATACAATGCTGTGGTAAATTTCAGAACAATTTCTTACAATGTAGCTTGCTCTGACGAGTCGCAATTCCAGTTGATTCGGGCATATGGAGTGGTCTGCGTGGGGAGAAAATCCCGTGATTCTACAGGTTCCATGTCAATAAATGACTGTACCTATCGTACTGTATTGGTAGGGCCTATGGGATATCACTAATCAAGACCTCATGTCATCTACAGACGTTTGTGACAGGTTACGTTTATGTGCACACCTCTCATCAGAGATGTTGATTTAACACATTCGTGTTCTGCGTTCTTCAGAATTGGTTTGGCCTCATACGGAGATACAGTGCGCCACCGCATACATTCAGAGCCGCCAAATTATGTTTGAAAGGACACACAGCAAGACTAGAAGTCATAAAAAGTACTCCCTCTTTCAAGGGATTTGAATATTATAGATCGTACTTGGGATACTCTCCAACGCACGATTGAAAGCAGCTATCCTCCACTCTGGAATAATACAAAATTGTATGCCATAATTAAGATGGCGTTTTTAATTTTCTAAAGACTACTTCAAAAGGATCATGGCATGTTTGTTAAGTTTTGCGGACTGGAGGCGAGTTTGGGTGTTGTTATGCAGGTATCACAGTTTTTTCTGGTTATTCAGTGTGTATTTTGTGCTGGCTCAGGGTCTTGAATTAAAATGAAACCGCAGAAAGGTATTTAAATGAAAATTCATGTATTCAGTAGCATTTCCAAGGTTTTTCATCTCAAATCTTAATTATCTGGCTTTCATGTTCATTGCTCAGTGTTAACTTAAGAGTTACGGAACACATTTATTTGCTTTCTAGTGAATGGCGTGAGAAATATTTGCTTAAATATAGAATCATTTACTTAGCTATAACGTGCAGAGCTTCTTTCTTACAGTATGTAGGATGTATAAACCTAATTCGCCTCCTTTCACATGAATGAAATCTCCAGTCACTGTAGCGAAGCCTGAAGATGCCAGGGATTCATTAAATAGAACAAACAAAATTAAGTTTTAGAAAGGATTTGTGGTTTACAATTAGCCATGCAGACTTTCGTGAGAGGATTATCAAGTAATTGGTTTCTGAGCCTTAGACGGATTTAATCTTAATCTCTGAAGTAAAACCCACTCTTATTTTGTATGAGTTCTACAAACGATTGATTTTAAGCAAGCTGGTTTAACTTCATCAACTTCACAATTATGTAGATAATTGGAAGGCATGTGCAAACATATCCTAAACATTTTAGAAGCAAACTGAGGCAAATGTTTTAACGCCACGGTTTCCACCAGTACAAATGGATAGGCCTAAGTAACCACACAATGTCATCACTTGTAGAAACACATAAATTCATCATTCGTAGGAGTATTGGATTGTTTGGAACACTCGTCACGTAGTTGTATAAAAAGCGTTTCGGAAATTGGTGATACATCAGCTGAAATAATAGCTTTCTTCACGTTTCAAGCTGAAAATGAAAACTGAAGATCCGTTGTCTTCTGCAACATCAGCTCTGAACTTTAATTGGTTTAAGTTACGATTTATCCCTCCTATACGTATATCAAACTTGGAAAGAATTAAAAATAGTAAATACCATTTAAAATACTTTATCGGATTGCGAGCTTACACACGTACAATTGTACTTCGACGTTTGAATAGTCAAAACAAACAATAATACCTTATTTGGTATGACGAAAGGAGCACGTCTAAGTTTTCATCCAATTTTATGTACAATGTATGTGTAGTACCATGGACGAACTACAAAAACGTATTCGCAAATATAAATAGTTCCTGTTTGTTGCCTATTAATGGAAAACAAGAAAAATGGCTGATGGCTTACAGCACACAAAACTCTAACAATACGGAGGAAAATATGCTGATTATCATAGGTTTTGAAAATTTTGTCAGTTATTTTCCTGTAATACACTAGCGGAAGTAAATATACATCTAATTAGTTTCTGCGCTAAAACATGAAATCAGACTATTATAATTGTTAGCATGTACGAGTATAATCTTAATTTGGCCATACAATCCAGTGATAATTTTTTTTTGCGTTTTAAGTATCAGATCAAATATAAAATTAATAAGTGAATTATGGTTGGCGTACCGGACTTTGGATAATAGTTATTCACCTTCTGTCAAAGGAGGAAGGTTAAACTAAAAAATAAAACCAAATAAACTTAAAACTTTGTCACCGTATTGCAGCTAGTAACTTGTTGACTATTTTATGGTGAGCTCCATACTGTAATTGAAAAAAATAAATTAAAATATTTTGAGCACAAAGCAAACAGGCCCGTATTGTAAAAATATGTTAATGTAAAACTCATGCGTCACGATGATAGTTTTCTTTGAAGACTCTATGCAAGCTTGCATTGCCGCTGCATTATTGTTTTAAAGCCAGCTGCTGGCTTTTTTGATGGACATTTTCGTAATTGGTTGTGTGCAATTTTCGGTGGAAATTTTCCTACAAGGTTGAAAATTTAGCCAATCAGAAAGAGGGTGGTAGAGTGTGGTATTGACGATAGCTGTAATTTTGTTGTTATTAAACAAGAGAAGAGTAAAGCGCAAAAAAAAAAAAAAAACTTACGAAAATCTGGTCTACTGGTGCCATAACAGCATTATATTAAAAATATGGTAATCATCAGTGAAAATTTAATACAAAAATCAAATTATTACAAAAAAAAATTTAGCTCTGGGAATTAACGGAAACTGCAGTAGCTGTGAGTNGGTTGAAAATTTAGCCAATCAGAAAGAGGGTGGTAGAGTGTGGTATTGACGATAGCTGTAATTTTGTTGTTATTAAACAAGAGAAGAGTAAAGCGCAAAAAAAAAAAAAAAACTTACGAAAATCTGGTCTACTGGTGCCATAACAGCATTATATTAAAAATATGGTAATCATCAGTGAATATTTAATACAAAAATCAAATTATTACAAAAAAAAATTTAGCTCTGGGAATTAACGGAAACTGCAGTAGCTGTGAGTNATTTAATACAAAAATCAAATTATTACAAAAAAAAATTTAGCTCTGGGAATTAACGGAAACTGCAGTAGCTGTGAGTTAATTCCGCCTTGCAATCACAGTTGCAAAAGTAAAATCTAAAGAAATGCTCTTGAATGGCACCAAGTATCGTGTGATAGGTTAATTCCACAGAAAAATCCCTACAAGTATGCGTGCAGGCTCGTACAACAAGCCTCGTGGAAAATTTTACCGGAGCTGGCGAGGAACGCTGTATTGTGTCACACAGGCTTCAGGGCGCCGTTTTTTGTCGCTTGAATTGCGGGGCAGGTGTTTGAAATCCGTGTTTATTTGTTATGAAACCACTTAACATGTTCCCATTATACCGATACACGAAAAGTTAACACACTTCAGACGAAGGACGAAAAATAATTCTCTGAAGACCTCACGCAACATTATAAACACTATTTCCGAGCCCTCCAACATAGTTAAAAATTGCTTTTCCACACTTCTGTATTAAAAAAAAAACATAGTGGTCTGAAAAACGCAAAACTACTGTAGGGACCTGCACTGAACTTTGATGTAGACTTTTCACCGATAAAAGTAGACGATTGCAACTTGAAGTCGCTTAGGCAGACGCAGTACGTCGAGAACACTGCACACCAGTTCAGAGCCTTATGCGTAGGAGTGACGAGGCACTAGACACGCATATCAGTGTCGCTCTTATCGCTCCCCTGCTTCTTTACCACAAACGTGAAGAAGATCTCCAGGCAGGCGGCGGTCTTAAACAAGTACGGTATGTAATATTTTACTTTTTTTATTCTAGAAAGCTGCAGTGGGGGCGGGAACAGTTGACAGCCTGACAAACACCCGGTCAGTGTTGGCTCCGCTAACACTCACTGGAAACTTATAATATTTTCTTTAAGTTTTCAGGATTCACTGGGGATTCGAGNCAGAGTGATGTGCAAACACCACTCTGGTTAAGCCCGCGTTAATTGAAGTCAAAGAAAGATGTCCTGCCTGCCCCCTCTCTACTAGCATTTTCTATACCTATTAATAAAGAGCATGGTTTCCACCATCTGTCTTCCGTAGCATTTTCTGATAATTCATGCAACACTTTTTAATTATTTCCTGTCGAAAGGGCTTTTACGGGGACTATGCCGGTTTTTTCCCTTTCTCTTATTAGTGTAGTAGTTTAGCTGTAAGTATACTTAGGGAGGTTTTCATGGCTGAATCGTGGCCATGGCAGCCCAATCCCTTGTTGCCACGATGCATGTCTCCTTGAATGATTTCTTTCCCTTGTAGACGTTTGGGGCTTAGCCCTAAGATGCAATAAACTCCCGTACCTACTGCGGGCTCTCACATAACACTTAATTTTAGAGTAGGTTAGAAAAACATAAAATCGAGTGAGCGAGCACAACAGCCTGTGTTCACGGACGTAGCCCCGGTGAGCTAGCTATACCTACCTGCGAGCCTCGGGGTCTATCAGCAAGATCTACTCGGGTGGAGCTGCACGACAGGCATTGTGTATGCGCCCTTAACATGACTGTTATATGATCCCATCCCGCGCGTCGCGGATAGAAATTTTAATAATTCATGGCCGCCGAACTACACTTTGAAAGAAAAGTGCGACGCACAACTTGAAGCGGCGAAATATGGCTTCCTCAGGCCCGCTCGTAAACAACGGCGTCTTCAAGCTGGCGGCTCGCGCTGAGACACGTGTTCTACGCCTCAAGGTAGACGTGCAACCTGTCGCGCTTGAGCCTACCGGCTGGTAGCTGCGAAATTTAAATAGGGAATCCCATGTTGAGGAAATGCCACCTGAGTGCGGTAGTTTTAAATTGTGTTCTTCACGCATTTTCTAGGAGAAGTTCACACAGCGGAGATGTTTTCATGTTTGCAAGGAATTTTTAAAATTATTGTTTTACAAAAACCACATAGAGCCTATCAATATTGAAAGTATGCACTCATAGGGATCCTCTCGTAAAAAATTCGTGAAGAATACAGTTTGTTTGAGACGCTTGTCTTTAAAATTAACTCACTGAGGCGACATTTCCTTAACATGAGATTTCCTATTTAAATTTAGCAGCTGCCAGCCGGTAGGCAGTGACCTTGAGGGGCGCGCCTGCCTGGTTTTTCTTCACGAAGATGTAAAACTTGCGCCCAACATGCTGAAATACGAAAATAACACTCTCTTCAGACTACACCCGTATATTACTTTAAAGACGTCACACACATTTCAAACACCATTTCTGAGCACTCAAACATACCAAAAAAATGCATTTTTTTTGCGCTGTGTCTCAAAATATACGCGTTATATATATATATACACATACAAGTAGAAGAGGGACATGCACTAATCATCCCTACAGACTTTCCATCAATAAAATTATAGGGTCGCCACTGAAATTCCCATAGGTGCACGCAGCATGACAAGGACACTGCACACCAGTTCAGAGCCCTGCACGTAGCGGCGACGGTGCACTTGTAGCGCGTACCATTGTTACCCTTGTGGCTCTTGCGATTCTCAGCCTCAAACGCGGGAAGAAGCTCCAAGCAAGCGGGCACCTTAACGTAGAAGTAGAGTGGCTTCGAATGTAACACTGCCGCTGAGTCTACAACATGCAGAGTTCGTTAGCATATAAAAGAAGGAAGAGTGTATTTTATAATACTAAAAAATATTTCACTATAATTTACTAATTTAAATGTTTTTTATGAGTTAATAAAAGTCTATTTTTAATGAAAATTTAAGCGTATTACCATTTTGGATTCTTCAGAAAGCATATTTTGCAAAGTCTCAGTCTTGCAAAGTTGTGGCAGAAAGTACCGTGCGAATGTTAAAACTTTCATAATTTTTTTTAAACGATGGAACCAACTCTAATGATACTCCTCAGTCAACTCCCTCTGAAAAACTCAAGCTAACTGGCTCGTCCTACCACCCAAAACCCTCTCCATGGCTATTGACGTTGGAAATTAACCTTTTGCTTAAAATTGTCACTCCTATGGAAAAAAAAAATAAAATTAAATTAAAATCATGCATAGGACTTTCCATTTCTGTGCGCAAGTAAGGCAGTGAAAAATTAATATTCTATTCAATTGATGTGTGCCACTGCCCGGCTATATTGTCATAGTAAATCCAGAACATGACGTATACANTAAACGATGGAACCAACTCTAATGATACTCCTCAGTCAACTCCCTCTGAAAAACTCAAGCTAACTGGCTCGTCCTACCACCCAAAACCCTCTCCATGGCTATTGACGTTGGAAATTAACCTTTTGCTTAAAATTGTCACTCCTATGGAAAAAAAAAAAAAAAAAAAAATTAAAATCATGCATAGGACTTTCCATTTCTGTGCGCAAGTAAGGCAGTGAAAAATTAATATTCTATTCAATTGATGTGTGCCACTGTCCGGCTATGTTGTCATAGTAAATCCAGAACATGGCGTATAAAACTAAACAAAAACACCAAAAAAATTCTTAGATTAGCTGCTATTGTCAACAGAAATATAAATAATACATAGTTATGTAACCTGAAAACTACTACTTTTGGCTTTTTTCTGTGTTTATGTTTACTTTTTTAAGTCATTTTCTAAGTGTTCTGTGACAACAAAGCTCTTCTGTGGCGTCCGTAAATTATGATTATTTTTTAAAAATACTTTCCCCATTACAAGTACCATACAAATCACACATTAATATTCTCCCGCATGTCTCTTCACGTCTTAAAGGAATATGGATTATTACAAAAAACTTCGTCGAATGAAGTAAGCAATTAGCGCAACCACTGATAGAGTTTTTCCAAAATTTTAATAAAAATACTTTAACTATACCTGTCGCTGAGATAGGACGTGATCTAACTGCCTTTCGGAAGACACTTCAACATGGGAACGTTTTAAAAATAAACTGTATTAACTGAGTTTGTTAACTGATATGTTTTTTTGTACGATGGTCGGTCGCTTCTGAATCCGTCGCTTTGAAGACTGGCGAATGAGAAGAAAATATTTGGTTCACAACATGATCAAGTGCCTTTCCCAGGAAATTGTGTTTACGTTTTAGTATACGGACAGGGTTTATCATAGCATTATGTCTTATCAAACCAGCTATGCAATATTCCGTACAATCACAGAACATATAAAACAAAAAAGGGATTCAGAATTTTTCAAAAATATTTACGAAAACCAAATTAAATTGTAATTAATCTTACGTATACAAGCCCTTGTTCTGAAAGTACTATTTGATTGACTCTCTATTCAGAAAAGTCATGTTAAGAAGGAACTTATGTTATTGTGAGTGGTATAATACTAAATAACGCACTAAGCTTGGGGCCGCGGTAGCGCAGCGGATAGAGCGCTCGCCTCTCACTAAGGCGAACCGGGTTCGATTCCCGGCGGGGCCACCACCAAACTTTCGCATGTGGGAATAACGCCGGACGATGCCGCTAGTCGGCAGGTTTTCTGGGGAATATCCCGTTTACCCCGCCCTAGCATTCCGGCGCTGCTCCGTACTCACCTCGCTTCACATTCATTGGTTCTAAAGACCCTGTTGTTACGAGCCACCCAAATCTCTCCACTCAACACTAAGCTTAATGTTGGTCTACTTTCAGAACAGATTTATGAGATCACTTTCTTGTCTTTGTGTATTTGTGTTTTTTTATATATTTCTCTTCTTTTAAAGATGGTGGTCTTGTTCCTGTAGTTTTATATGCCTTATCTCAGGTACCATTAAACCAATTAAAATCTGTANAGCGCTCGCCTCTCACTAAGGCGAACCGGGTTCGATTCCCGGCGGGGCCACCACCAAACTTTCGCATGTGGGAATCACGCCGGACGATGCCGCTAGTCGGCAGGTTTTCTGGGGAATATCCCGTTTACCCCGCCCTAGCATTCCGGCGCTGCTCCGTACTCACCTCGCTTCACATTCATTGGTTCTAAAGACCCTGTTATTACGAGCCACCCAAATCTCTCCACTCAACACTAAGCTTAATGTTGGTCTACTTTCAGAACAGATTTATGAGATCACTTTCTTGTCTTTGTGTATTTGTGTTTTTTTATATATTTCTCTTTTTTTAAAGATGGTGGTCTTGTTCCTGTAGTTTTATATGCCTTATCTCAGGTACCATTAAACCAATTAAAATCTGTANTTTTAAAGATGGTGGTCTTGTTCCTGTAGTTTTATATGCCTTATCTCAGGTACCATTAAACCAATTAAAATCTGTATTGGTATGCAGAAGTACTTGCTTAATTAATTAAATTAGTTATATAATAGTGTAATTTTAGGCCTTTCTGGAAGGCATTTCTATCAAACTTGTTAATTATAAAATCTTGAGTTATTGTTGTATCTTTCTACTATTCTGGTCTTGAGATAAACTTCAGACGTTTTAAAGGTTGTGGCGGTAAATCATTTATTCAAACTACTGCATTCTGATAACATACGCAAAAACTGTAACCTTAGAAAAAATTAAATATATATATTATTTATTTAAAAAATACTATTGGAAATATAATATGCAGGTGTAACAAAATTCAATACTCATACTTCTAGGGATGTTAGAGGAGATGAGAATATATATGTTACATTAAATAGGTCGGAAATGGAAAATTATACCCAGGGGCCGGGGTGGTGAAGTGGCTAGACTATTCGCCACCCACCCGATGGAAGAACGAGCAAGCCATGCAATTGGTCCACCGCGGCCAATCCATTGCTCATCGAATCTGCACCCTGACGCGATGACGTATTTAATGGACTATGTAATAGTAATGGTTATTTGACAAAAAGTTTGTTATGGTCTTTTATATTATCCCTTGAAGTTTGAGTAATCAGATTTGTTCAGGGACGGATCTAGAAGGGGGAGAGAGGAGTTCACAGGGGACATGTCCCCTTCCGCCGAAATCCTTACATAGATATAAAGCTGTTATGTAAATGTTTTAAAACTCAAATAAAATAATATTATAATTGTTTTAATTACTGGTTTTATGTAATTACTTTAATATTGTTTCTGATACGTGTGATGAGAGAGACCCTCCCTCCCTTTCATGCCACGACCTGAAATGACCTGCAGATGTACAATGGAGAAGTGACGCTCATCTCCGTTATATATTGTCTCACGACAATTAAATATATACTAGTCTATATGGGGTATTTTTTTCGAATCACATATATTACAGGACTGATTATTACGCTATGACGCTCATCAGTAAAATTGATAATGTTTAAGAAAATCTGAAAAGTGTGGTGGAGTCGTACGTTATTCTCAACAGAGAATGTTTGCTTACTGCGAGCGATATGCGCGGGCGNATCTGAAAAGTGTGGTGGAGTCGTACGTTATTCTCAACAGAGAATGTTTGCTTACTGCGAGCGATATGCGCGGGCGTAATAAAGGTATTTGTGCATGATTTAATGAACGTTCGTGTGCTTGCAGTTTGCGTGTTATTATTATTTAAATGACATCCGGTTAACTGTAATCAAAAGTATTGTTGTACTTTCTTGCTTTAATAGAACGTTAGCATATTTTCACGCATTAAACGTTTCCCAAGTTGGTTGTGGTATCTAGCAGCATAGTATATTTTATTTGTTTTAAAGTGTGCTGCCCTCTGCTATGTTGCAGACTATGTTATCACCAGTAGCAACCCCAAAGAACCGTATCATCACTTAAAACTCTGACCTCTCATACAATGGAATAATTAATTACAAATACATAAAACAACACAAGGAACATTTAGCTGTAAAGTTCGTTTATAATAGAATTAAAACCGTCAGATAGCAAAAAAAAAAAAAAAAAAAAAAAAAAAAAAATTGGTATCAAACATTGTTTAACTTTATTATTTAATGATTTGATGTCAGATCCAAGATTTTGCTGTTTTACTATACCCATAATAACAAATGCTATCTGAGATATACAAACGAAAAAATTTACAACGTAATCAAATGCCGTGGGCTACCACGTGACATATACGTAATCACCAAATAACAGTTCATGCATGAAATTTTTTTTTAAAAATAAAGACAAGTTTAGCATATTTTAAACATTTTTTTTAATGCATGAATTGTTACTTATTAATTTCAAATGTGTCAAGCGGCAGACCACGGCATTAGTTAACGTTCTAATTTTTTTCATTTGTACATCATAGTTAATATTTTTTACAATGGCTGCAGCAAAACAGAAAAATTTCGGATTGGATATAAAATTATTTAAATAATATTAAGTGCAAATTTTTTTTATTTGAGGAAAATGCCATCAAATACAATGCGTACGAGTTAAACAATGTTTGGTACAATTGTAAAATAATTAATTTTTCGGTATCGAATGACCTTAGGAACTGGTTATGTTCATTCCTAACGGGGGATAAAACAGTGAAACTCTCAACTTCGTTAACCATGGTATTTTTTAATAATAATTCTCATATTGGGAAATACTTACATGCCAATATATTTTAAAAAAATCAAAGGTTTCGACACTTACAATTCCCCCCAAATTATGATACGAGATTCTTAAAACAGTCACAAATAAACAGCAAAATATATATCAGCAAATACACAATGGCAATACTGTCAATTTACACCCTTGGAGTGATTGCAGTGACTCAAGTAAGCATAGGAGAACTGAAAATATGTTATCTTACACATTGGATTTTCTTAAGCATTAAAATTAATAGTTGTATTTTATATATTAACTAGCTGACCCGACAGTCGTTGCCCTGTCAATTTTTACAAAATTAGATATAGATAGATAGATAGATCGATTATTTTAATTAGGATTTCATATAAAAATACCATCCAAATTTCCGACTTTTCCCGTGGATTTTCCAAAAGTTTTCTTTCATACAAACCTTTTCCTGACAATTACGAACACAATAAAAAAGAAATCAGCCAAATCGGTTGTGCCGTTTTCAAGTGATGCTCCGCCATACACGTGGTAATTGATTTTTATTTATATAGATTGAAGCTTGCGTCGCGGTGACCAAATAGAACGGAACAGTCGGTGTTGCTTACGGTAAACCGTCATTCACAGTAATGTAAGGAAACAAATTATGTGTATGCACATTTTTACTATTATGTTTGTTCACAAACATAAGTTAACTGATAGAAATTCTCTGCTCTGATGTATGATTGATTAGTTATGGTTGTTTTATACGAGGTTAGGTTAGCAAAAAAAGTAAACAGGACAGGCCTGTCGCATGTTTTAATTGATTGGACTAAATTATCAGGTGAATTGTGAATCGTAAATCCAGAAGACGTAATTCCTTGCGCCAGAACGGCGGTTACTGCATAATTCTTAAAATATAAGTTTTTGGCTGTAAACCCAGCTTTAGTCTTCTACCTGTCGAAAGCGGTCCTCCACAAAGCAAGGCCATCCCAGTGGCATGGGACGAAGCTCAGTTTTACGTTGGCGATTCGAATGGGTCCTGCTCATGGACGCTGCAGCACGCCGGCACGCTAGCTGGCCCATTAGACCCGCGAAGCCACGAGTCTATAGGCCATTTACGGTTACTTAACACTTTTCTGAAGCCCTGCTAAAGTTCTCCTTCTGTTTCATGCAAACAAAGCTTAACCTAGTAAAGGTTTATTCTACTCAGGCTAGGAACAAAACGACATTTCTTATGGGAGAGTCTGGCATAGGTAAAATTTTCGCTGNAAGGTTTATTCTACTCAGGCTAGGAACAAAACGACATTTCTTATGGGAGAGTCTGGCATAGGTAAAATTTTCGCTGCTAGGTGCGCAGTGTTCCAAAAGGTAACTTTTAATTAAAATTTTATCTGACATGAATAATAAAAGAGAAAGATTTTACTTACTTAGGAAGTTATTTATATTTGATTTATGTTTATTACAATTATCCTGTCTTTAAACGTATNCCCCAAATTATGATACGAGATTCTTAAAACAGTCACAAATAAACAGCAAAATATATATCAGCAAATACACAATGGTAATACTGTCAGTTTACACCCTTGGAGTGATTGCAGTGACTCAAGTAAGCATAGGAGAACTGAAAATATGTTATCTTACACATTGGATTTTCTTAAGCATTAAAATTAATAGTTGTATTTTATATATTAACTAGCTGACCCGACAGTCGTTGCCCTGTCAATTTATACAAAATTAGATATAGATAGATAGATAGATCGATTATTTTAATTAGGATTTCATATAAAAATACCATCCAAATTTCCGACTTTTCCCGTGGATTTTCCAAAAGTTTTCTTTCATACAAACCTTGTCCTGACAATTACGAACACAATAAAAAAGAAATCAGCCAAATCGGTCGTGCCGTTTTCAAGTGATGCACCGCCATACACGTGGCAATTGATTTTTATTTATATAGATTGAAGCTTGCGTCGCGGTGACCAAATAGAACGGAACAGTCGGTGTTGTTTACGGTAAACCGTCATTCACAGTAATGTAAGGAAACAAATTATGTGTATGCACATTTTTACTATTATGTTTGTTCACAAACATAAGTTAACTGATAGAAAATCTCTGCTCTGATGTATGATTGATTAGTTATGGTTGTTTTATACGAGGTTACGTTAGCAAAAAAAGTAAACAGGACAGGCCTGTCGCATTTTTATAATTGATTGGACTAAATTATCAGGTGAATTGTGAATCGTAAATCCAGAAGACGTAATTCCTTGCGCCAGAACGGCGGTTACTGCATAATTCTTAAAATATAAGTTTTTGGCTGTAAACCCAGCTTTAGTCTTCTACCTGTCGAAAGCGGTCCTCCACAAAGCAAGGCCATCCCAGCGGTATGGGACGAAGCTCAGTTTTACGTTGGCGATTCGAATGGGTCCTGCTCATGGACGCTGCAGCACGCCGGCACGCTAGCTGGCCCATTAGACCCGCGAAGCCACGAGGCTATAGGCCATTCACGGTTACTTAACACTTTTCTGAAGCCCTGATAAAGTTCTCCTTCTGTTCCATGCAAACAAAGCTTAACCTAGTTAAGGTTTATTCTACTCAGGCTAGGAACAAAACGACATTTCTTATGGGAGAGTCTGGCATAGGTAAAATTTTCGCTACTAGGTGCGCAGTGTTCCAAAAGGTAACTTTTAATTACAATTTTATCTGACATGAATAATAAAATAGAAAGATTTTACTTACTTAGGAAGTTATTTATATTTGATTTATGTTTATTACAATTATCCTGTCTTTAAACGTATAAAATAGAGAACATCTGGTACACATGCGACATTAGCGCTTGACTAGTGGCGAAAATTATTGGTTGCCAAACTTTTAACATTGATCGTCCCAACCTGCAGTATACCCCTAGTCTAGACAATGACACCAAAGGGACAGCGCACCGCATTCGTACTCACTCAGTGTAATAAGATTTTACACAAGAACGATTTCTTACTAGGCATTTCCAACACACCTACGACGCCAGCGCTCGTTGCGCTAGACGTCTTAAGTACTCTCGACTCTGCGAGGTGGCTTCTCTATGCCCGGCTCGGCACCCCTCCTTTTACCTCCCCTGTTCACCCTTCCTTATTTCCCCTCTTTCTGTGCGTCACCATTAATTTGCTAACGGGGCAAGTTAATAAAAGTGGTTGCACTACTTGCGCGCCGTCTATTATACGCCCGATCGTCGCCTGCAGGAGTGTCTGAGGACCAGCATCGTGTTTTAAAATTGTAATTTAGCCGTCCGTAGGACGTTGGCACTGGTTAGGCACTTCTTAATTTACTTCGTTGCCTGAGAAGCCGATGCGGTTGAGCAACATGAAACGGCGAGTCGTGGACGCAGGCATTCTATTAGTTAGATCAATTTGAATGTTTTAATATTGTATGGCGTGGTTTGTGTAGTCTTGGGCATGCAGTGATTTGGTGTTTTTTTCTAAATAGTGGTTTTGATCGCCAGCCTAAATTTGGTTTCTGTTTAATCTAAAACTCTAGCCTTGCTGTGTATTCCAGTGTTTTAACATGTTGTGTTTAGTGTTTGCTGTCCAAGAACTTTTCCAGTTTTTTCAGTATGCTTTGCACCCACGACTTACGCGTTTGGCGTAATTAATCAATTCATTTAAAATGTATTTGTTCTTTTTCTATTTTAATCGCTAGAGTCTTGATGAATCATATGACTGCCTCCACCTATANTAACTGCCTCCACCTACAATTTTATATTTATGTAAATTTTATTAAAGGTTTTAATGTGTTTGTTTTACGAAATAAGGCTTTACTGGGATTTTTAGGCTGCCCTCATTTTTTTCTAACTACTCAAAGTTAATACTCTAGTCAATGTATTTCGTATTTTGCAACTTTTCACGTTTTTCAATTTATTGTATTTAAGTATAATTGCCGATCACGTTTTAATTATCATCAATTATCTCTTACGTTTGTGATTCCTTTGTCAAAATTTTATTATTGTGAAATTTTGGATTTTGAAAATGGGTAAGAAATCAGTTTTAAGGAATTGTAAGAGGTTGANTGATTCCTTTGTCAAACTTTTATTATTGTGAAATTTTGGATTTTGAAAATGGGTAAGAAATCAGTTTTAAGGAATTTTAAGAGGTTGAANATCAGTTTTAAGGAATTGTAAGAGGTTGAAATCCCTCTATTTTGCGCTTCCAGTAATTGTAAACATATTCTCTCTTAATACAAGCTTTAAAAAATATTGTTCGTTTTAAATTTTTTTGTGTACTGACACACGCCTATTTTCTCCCTGTTTTTATTTATACCTACTACTTATACATTACATAGTCTAATTTAAAGATACAATATAAGTAAAAGTTAAATTTAACCAAAAAACCTACATTTATGTTAACACGAGTATAAAACGCCTGCGATTCACGACATATATAAAAAACAACCAAATACGTCACACACAGGGTACTTTTTCAAAGGTTTGATAAAAAAAAGTGTGAAGAAAACCGGTGGCCCAGCACAGCAGGCAAGCCAGTTGATGTGTTGTTTTGACACACTCAAATCAACGCAAGGTAATGTTCTTCTTCTGGATTATTTTACATGTCCCCACATAAAACTTTATCGGCCATGACGGGCGGGCAGGCACAACATTTTAACACTTTTTTCAGAGGGCTGATTTGCTGGGCATGAGATTGCCGTATCTCAAAAATTATTTATGGGTCACAAAATAAACCACCACCGTTATTTATCGCCGCAGCTGTTGCTTCAAGCGTTCTGTAAAAATAAATTTTCCTGGCTTGGATTGGTGAAAAAACATTGCTCTAACCCAAGTTTCTTCAGACATATAGGGTGAAAAATAATTCCTAGAAAATAATTTTTCTAAACTTGCGTTTTATATCAAACTTTAAACACAGGTATATAGTCGAGCATGACGTATTTAATGTTATGATAATGTAAAGAGTATTTAGAGTTTAGTGACTGGACTAAATCAATTAGTGCGCTTTTAAGAAGTTCAAAAATTAAAGACAAAATAAATTAAATATCCTGAATGGGAATCACAATCCCGTTTCAATGATTTCGTTACTTTTTCACTAATTCAGCATTTTTTTAAATTATAAATAGTGCGCCTTTAAAAAGTTTAAAAATTAAAGACATGAAAAACGTTAAATATCCAGAATGGGTATCNAAACTTTATCGGCCATGACGGGCGGGCAGGCGCAACATTTTAACACTTTTTTCAGAGGGCTGATTTGCTGGGCATAAGATTGCCGTATCTCAAAAATTATTTATGGGTCGCAAAATAAATCACCACCGTTATTTATCGCCGCAGCTGTTGCTTCAAGCGTTCTGTAAAAATAAATTTTCCTGGCTTGGATTGGTGAAAAAACATTGCTCTAACCCAAGTTTCTTCAGACATATGGGGTGAAAAATAATTCCTAGAAAATAATTTTTCTAAACTTGCGTTTTATATCAAACTTTAAAGACAGGTATATAGTCGAGCATGACGTATTTAATGTTATGATAATGTAAAGAGTATTTAGAGTTTAGTGACTGGACTAAATCAATTAGTGCGCTTTTAAGAAGTTCAAAAATTAAAGACAAAATAAATTAAATATCCTGAATGGGTATCACAATCCCGTTTCAATGATTTCGTTACTTTTTCACTAATTCAGCATTTTTTAAAATTATAAATAGTGCGCCTTTAAAAAGTTTAAAAATTAAAGACATGAAAAACGTTAAATATCCAGAATGGGTATCACAATCCCGTTTCAATAATTTCGTTACTTCGTTTTCATTAATTAATCATTTTTTTTAATTATAAACTTTCCCTTCAGTTTAACACGTGACTATATCTCGCAAATCTAAGAAACTAAGATTAATGTAGCCGTGTATCAATTAATCATATTAGGAAGGCATTACTGTTGCGTTATATTGCTACGTGCGAATAAAAAAGTTGAAAAGCATATCAGGGGCAAAAATTATGTGTGTATGTGTATATATATAATATATATATATTATATATATATCCATCCGCTATATAAAAATATGTTATTACCAAAATGTTTCAATGCAAATGGCAAAACCGCAAGCTTTTGGAGGCGTGTATGTTATTTCTAGGAAATATAAATAAGTTAAAAATAATGTGTTTTGTAATAGCCCTAAACATTTGTAATCTGTCGTTGATTCACTTCCATTCTGTGTACCTCTTATTTGTAAATGGTTTTTAAAGAAGTGAGCTAGATGTAACCAGACTAACCAAACTTCGACTTTACACCATCAAGATGGCGTACAGCAATTTGCACCCGAAAGAATTTATTTTGAAATAATTGCCGGTTTATGACACATGTTACACATAAAGTTGCCGAATAAGTAAAAGAAGTTCACACTCAGCGACTGAGCAGCACTGCTAAGCAGCGATGCTGGCAGTACTTTATTGCCTCAAAACTGGAGTCTTCACATTGAGCGACTGTTAGACGTTATTAGCGTTGCTGTCGCGGGCAGCAGCTGGCTCGTGCTAGCAGCACCGCTACTGGCACGCATTTTTAATCGCGCGGCTAGTGACACACCACACACAAGTCCTTACCCATAAATTATTATAATGAATATTGGAAAAAAAGTGTCTGCAGAAGAGAAACGGATATCAAATTGTTGCAATGAATTTGGTTCATGTTACCACAAATGAGAATTTTAAATTTTTTTTTTTAAGATTTTATTTTCACGCATATGTATTTAGAAAGTTTTTCTATGTTGTCAAACAAGACTACATATATGGGCAAACATTTTCTTCAACACTATTTCCATTTAGCCTAAGGCTGAAGTTTCCGTGTCCGTGCAACTTCTGACTTGAGATATAGCTTCATATCGAAAATCTTAATTCTACTGAAAGAAAAATTGTTCGTATCACTGAAAATATTCTGTTCCTTTCTTAGAAATTTTTTATGATGAGCACAGTTGTACAGGTTTTTTGTAAACTCAGTGCCGAAACTTCAGACATAGTTCCTTTGAACCAATAGTAATACAATGTATTAAATAATAATTTTGTTCAACGTTACGGCGTACAACGGCCGGAGAACAAGGCTGTGCGATCATGCATGTAGGACAAGTTGCAAAGAACGTAGGCGCGTGAGGTTGCGTATGTAAAGAATTTAGTGTCGTGCGTCTACGACCTATGCGACTTGACCTACATGCATGATCGTACCGCCTTGTTCTGCAGGTGTACGCTGAACTTTGAACTCTATTATTGGATATAAAAATACGTTTCCGGATATGAGTGTACAGGCTTTTGTGTTACTATCGGTCCAAAGAAAATACGCCTGGAGTATGCGTACTGAGTTTCCGAACGTTCTGTATATTTATAATTTAATACTAAAATGTTTATTTGTGATTAAAAAATTACTGCTTAATTTTTAGGCAATGTCAATTTTGTGGTCATAAAATTGTGTTCTTTACCACAACAATTTGGTGGGTGAATTTACAGTTCCTTACGTAAATGTAAGCTTTCAGAAAATACTTAATAGGAACTTACTTCCATAATAGCTAAGGCATACAGGAATGGTAAATCATGGCATTTTTTGCTGGTATTGCGTTCTGGCGAATGAACGAAACAAATCGAAATACGATGCGATCCATAAATTTTCCCCAGAAAACGTGTGGTTGTAAAGTAGTAAGTAAATGCAACTGGGCTACATTTACGGCGTAAAGGGATAGGCTGGCCCTCAGGTACTCTGTTTAAGCCGCACTTCTGTGCCCTAGAGTTGGAATGCCTTTGCTTTGTGCCAACGTAATATGGTGGTCACCCATTCAAGTGTTGACCATGCCCGACGCCGTTTAACTCGGATATCACGGGACACCCGAATATACCAACGCGGCATGGCTAAGGCAAAGGAAATGCGTGGTTTCTTTAATGTGATAAAAACATATGCATCTGAAGAAACAATGCTCATCGCATGAGTACCGCCGCCAGGAAGTGAAAACTGCAGTTTAGTGTGTTTCATTATGACGGCAGTACGACAGAACCCCGTCAGAAAATAAATGACTGCAAAAATAACCTCTCCTATTACGGTTGGGTTGTCAGTTGGCTCTGGACGTGTTGGTGTATGTTAACTGCAGGGAGTGTCATCGGCTGGACTCCGTGCAGCAGTGTACATCTACGGTGAATTTACTCGAGAGTTCACCCGCATCTGTAGTCAGTATGTGGGAACCATCCACAGCTTGACTCATTCTGACGCACTGTACACAATTGCAGTCATAAGGCACAGGAAATATATTTTTTCCCTTTGCTGTACTTCACGAGGCTCAGTGGTTAAAGGGGCCGTGGTGGCTGAGCGGTTAGACTGCTCGCCTCCCACCACGGTGAACGGGGTTCAATCCCCGGCCTGGTCACTCAGGATGTTTGCAAGTAGGAATCGTGCCGGACAATGCCGCTGGTCGACGGGTTTTCTCGGGGATCTCCAGTTTCCCTTGTCTTTGCATTCTAGCGCTGCTCCATTCTCACATTATTTCACACTCATTGGCTATCAAGACCTCGTTGTTAAGAGCCGCCCAAACCTCTCAACTCAACTCAGTGGCCAATTGTCTTCCTTGCGAGAAACTGATATTCGTAAACCGTGCTATTGCTCCGGTTTATGACTGACTCATATTTCTATAGTCGAATACATTACTAATTAGTTGTTGCCTGTAACGAAACTAGTGCTGTAATGGTTTAAGTACACCACGGATCAAATATTTCTTAATTGCAACACATAAAATCTTAAATTAAAGAGAGTCTGAAAGGCTAAGAGAGAATACCACCCTTTAAGTGACATTTTGGGATTTCTTTGATTATGTTTTCTAAGCAGAAATATTTTGCGAAGAACGTTTATAGTTCACTACATGTTCACACTAACCTGCAGTAAGGAAAGGTAAAACGCCTTATTTGATGATAAATTACATAATTATGGAAATAACAACTCACACTGAGAACAATAGCAATTTGGCCAAAAATAACACTGGTTTCAATAGTACCAAACATAATTACTATTTGCACAAACAAGAATTAATATAAAGGGAAAAAAATTGATTTCGATTTTATGCCAAACAAGTAAACAGTTGAATTGATAGAAATATTTTGTAGGGAAAAATCTGCTCTTAAAGAAATCATTTGATTGAAATAACCGGTTTGTTTCTGGTTGGCACTATGAAAAGATTTATTAGGTCAAGCAAACCTTCTGCCAGTACTTATAGTGCGTGCGTTTCACATTTTACCATTTCGCAATATCTGGCAAAGTATGTTTGTAGATATTTGTTGCAGCATATTTATTAATTTCAAAGTTTAGGAGAAAATTCTCAGAAATTTGTACGGGAGAAATTTATATGACAGAAAGGGACATTTTCATAAAAGGAAAGACACGTTTTCTATATGACGCCACTTTCAGATAAGAAGCTCTATGTTCGAATCCTGGAAATTTCCTGTAGGCGTACGTTACTATTTCATATACAAGAATGTGGTTAAATACACAAGCGACACTGACGCTAAGCTAGTTAACGGCTCAGCGTCACACCACATATGACACGTCTGGAATTTAGCCGTGGTCCCATACTTACGTAAACATATCTCTAACAACTAAATAAAATTGAACTTCGACTGCATATATTCCGAATGCGAAACTGTTAAAGCTGCTCCAAGTCGACGAATTTGACCGCAGATCTGTTGAAACTGCTACACTGGCAAAAATCATATTCTACTGATTAATTTAATTGGTTGTATTCTATTATTTAACAGTGATTATTACTGATTGCCAGGTACTAAAAACTCCGTGCATTCAACGTATTTGAAAGGAAGCAACAGCTCATTGACTGAAGTTTTAGTAAGACTAACTCCGCACTGGTTGAAATCGGTGATTCAGATTTTGAGTGCAAACGTTTTACTATATATTGCAAACGTTTTACTATATATGTAGGTGCATATATATGCACCTACATATATATATATATACACACACACACACACACACTCACACACACACACACACATACTCACACACACCCCACCCATTTTTGAAGTCGGCACTTCCCGTCTTGAGTATTACGCTCTACGTTGATGTATTGTAAGACTGTACGTGTAATGGATGTAATTACGTGAAAGCGAGTCACTTAGCCAGAAATATATGGCTGTATCCCTACATTATGTGCACTATGCGGTAACTTGCCTTGGCCACTCGGCTCAGCTCTGTAAAACCGTGTCTTGTATACAGCGTGGAGACGCAGGATCGATGTATCGATACTTGGCTGAAAGTCAAGCGACAATGATTGATTACCGCAGAGCGGTATCGATCACGCCGTGGCGCTATTATGGTAGTGTGTGTTACTGTTTATGAGGACACGTGCTGCGTTCGCCCTCTTTCGACGGTCGACCATAAAATTGTCACGTCAGACTAGTTGTTGTACTCTCGCTGATTACTAAAGTTTGTTTTGTGAGGCACATTACGCATGTACAATAATGTAGTATTTATTTTCTCTTTCCACTCAAAAATTATCTGGTATGACTTTATGTTTTGACGTGCGGATGCACCTACATAAGCTTAGTAGAGATCGGAAACAACTAAAGAAAAGATGAGAAACTCGGAAAAAAGAGAAACTTATTCGTAAAGATTATACATTCTCAAAGACTGCTACGTTCTCGCTTAGAATGCGCGTGTGCCATTCAGTGATTAAGCAGCGTGCCGTTTTATTTGCGGCACATAACTTTTTTAATTTACTTTTCCAGCAAATCGTTTTTCCTTATGTTTTATGTGTTAGTTTTCCATTGTTAATTTTAACAACCTAATTTAATTATATCGTTATCTATTATTTCATAAACATTAAATATGTATGAATTATTACATTTTATGTGGTCTTGTTGTTTCTCCTCATTATTTTCAACGGCACTTATATCCGTGAGAACCTTTCAAGTGTTTTCTTATGGCCACTATAGATGGCACATTATGTTCTGTTTGTAACTTTAAATTCATTTAAGATATAGTTTTGGATTAACTTGTAATCTTAATGATTCTCCAGGTGATATTTCTATATTTCATGAATGTAATTTGCATAATGCAAAATAGGAAACAATGTTTTTTAAAATTATAATTGAGTTTTTATTCGTTACCACAGTATGGCCATTCAGTCGGAGAAGTCCAGTAGCTCGAGAACCTTTTGTGATCACTAAGGCTTCCTCCTTCTCCATCACGCTACCAAAATGTGATAACATACTTTTTCTTTCGAGAAACGAGAAACATCATCCGACTAAATATGTCGTGGTATTTTGCATAACCGCCATTAGTAAGTGTGCTTTGATATATTATTGTTTTTCCTGCGTGAATCGCATGCCTGTTTTCCCATTTTTTTTTAAATTTTGTTGGATATCTTTGCGGTTCTCGACTCATGGTTCAAGTACCCAGCCCAGCATATTATCGTTGAAAATGTTTTCGTGGCATACAGCCTATGCCAATGGTGCCTTTCCATGGATGTTGACCTGCTTGCTGCACTTCAACTTTCGGGAAAGCATGTTTTTCTTTATTTTTTAAGCATGCTGAATGTTCTTCTAAACTGGGTTTCGGATATTCAATCTGAAAAAATAACTGTATTTTGGGCGTGGACTTTCCGCAAAGTGGTCCCTTTCATGGAAGTCAAATTGAAACTTGTGAACATAACAATTATTGTGATTTTAGAAATAATGTTTTGATACCAACTAAATATATTAAATAATGTTTTGTTGTGGGGCACCATCCTTAAAATTTAATATATGATTTTAACATTTCCTAAATTTTCAAATACTCTTTATTTACAAGCTACCGAATAATGTCCAACAAAATACCTATTGTAGTTGATTTTTATTTTTGGTAAATATATTTGTTTATATATTTGCCACCCAGAAACTGATGTTAATTCTACCACGCATCATTCAATAAGCACACTTGTTCATACCAGTTAAATAATTTTGCCTTTTTTATTCCAAACAGGATATTTTGATATTAATGACTATATTTAAGTAATGTTTTATAACTGAGTAATTTACCTGTTATAATATGCCCTCTATTTTAACCTGTTTATGAACTGCTGTTAGTGGTGATAGCCTAATTTCAAAGTTAACTGACAAAATTTTAACTGACGTTAACTTATTTGCAGGTTTCAATTTTTTTTTACATAACATATAATTTGTAAAAAGAAAAACGACATTGGGAGCTCGGCCTCTGGCAACTAAATCTTTTCTTTTCGAGAGTATTACACTTGTAGTGGGATTTGATTCGCGTGCTTCGTTTTGAATGCCTTCTGAAATCAGGATTGGGATCGCTTGGGGTTTTGCCACTTTTTGGGCTTATGAATCGCGTTCCAGCCCTGAGACCAGGAAGTGGTTCAGCAGTTATTGGGACTAACTGAAATTCCAAACCTACTGGCTTCTTTTACCACTGGTACAGGCAATTCCAGTTCCTGCGATGGCCAAGTTAGACCTGGTTTGTGTTTGGAGTAATTAATTTTGTAAGCCGGGCCCTTGGTTGCTCTAAAATTGCTTGCAGGCATATTATAAAAATTGCAGCATACGTGCGGTAAGCGAGAGTAACGCATGCCTCAGAGACGCCAATTTAATTGGAAACATGCACATAATGGAATGGCAGTAACATGTGTTCTCGGGTTAATTTTTTTTCACGTAATTAAACTCGCGCTTACCGTTGAATCACTGACCGAAAATTTATCGGCTACACCTTTATAATAATTTCAAACAGTTGTAAGTAGTTGCTTTAAATTTGAATATATTGTGATTTGCTTCAAAGTGTGGAGGCGTGGTTGGAGCGAAAATCATTTCCAAGCTGTAATCGTTGATTTTAATATAGGTGATCTTTACAATAACGATCTTGAAAGCTTCTTCTTGATTCGCAAATCAGCTAAACACAGTGTAAAATTTAACGTGGGAAAGTGGAATTTAGTCAAGGAAGTAAGTAGTGCGATTTCACAGTTATCGTAGCGCAACAGCGTTTATAAGTATAGCTGGCACGCGGTAAATAAGGAACGACGAGAATTTATCTTTAAAAGTTGCAACCGATAACTGTATAAATTTATTAGGATCACTAACTGAAAGATTTTTTTTTGTTACTACGCAATGAAAAGGATTTCTCTTTATTAAACTTCTGCTAAGTGTTATTTTTTTTGTTAGTGACAACTTGAAATCCGTATTTTCTTGTTCTACGCATATTAAAGATATAACTGACTTTGTCTGGTTAACGTATAGATACTTGTCGATCGATAGGTTCATGGCACTGTTAAATCGTATATTTGATTATGGGATAAAGGGTGGTTTGATAAACAACGAGGGATTACAAAAGCACTCAAACAGCTGTAAACAGTAAAATTTTCCTCTCTTCGAACAATTTACACTGTTACAATTTTAGACTGAAGAAACGGAGCTACGTGAGAAAAAATAACATTGCACGAAATCATTAGTATGCGCAGCTTTGAGTCAGCCTGAAATGTTGGAGGAAAAGAGACAAGATAAATGTTCGATTATGTACCTACAACTTTATTTTTTTGTGTACGTTACCTGATACTGCACAATCGTGCAAGAAATGTGAAAAGCACGTGCTTGATTTTTGACAGTATAAATAAAGAAGTATGTTTCTCTGAAGCACGTTTCTTGCTCAAAAGAAGTGAGCTCCAAACTAAAACTTGAAAAAATAAGAAGTTGCTTCTGGGAAAGTTATTTTCTGGCAACGTTCGTTCCAGACACTGGATAATCGCACTTCACATACAATAGGGGGAAAAAAATGATTATTCATTTTTATCACTTAAGTTAAAACTTTTTGATCGAGGAATTGCGTAAGCCTAGTGTCTTAACACATTTTACCAACAGGGCATCATTACAGTCAGGGCACTAGGTGTAATTATTGAAAAGGCTAGCTAAGTATAAAAACTTTGTTTAATATAAATACGAGAACCCTTCTATTTTTATGATGTCGGCTGTACTATCCCAAACATAAATGAAGCAGGCATGGTTACTGAGTAGCGATGCGTGCTGCAGATATGAGAAAATGTTACGTCCCTTCGAGTATATTGAATTTAAAGCGTTTTAATATTACCGGAAGATAACAGACGGAAATAATTTTTTCGCATATTTATAGCACGTTATACAGTATGCCTCGTAGGTAATTATATCTGACGCCCAAGGATTTTTTTATGCGCGGCTTAGGTAATATCGCCTGTCTTTCACTGAATCATTTAACTGCGTATTGTGATCGTATAAAAACATTTTCTAGATCATGTGTAAAAATTAATTCCTTAAACATAACTTGATATCTATATAAGTGAATAAATACAGTAATAAATATTTTGCCTACATACCTACAAATAATTTTATGTACCCAAAGATTAAATTATTGTAAAATAAGGACCTGGAAATTAAATTATTTACCGAGTCAGCGTGCACGAAGTATTTTTAACGCGAAGAGAGAAGGATATATTCTATACATATAAAACAGCACGACTCGAGGCAGAGAGGTGTTTGGTTATAAGTTAATTAGAAAATCATTACTTTAAAATTCTGTGCCAAATTAACCCTTTTTAGACATATCCAATACGTGTTGATGGATGAGTTCAAATTCATTCCAAGCTCTAGCTGCAAACATTAAAGTAACTTTTAAAGAAAAAGTTCTTAAAATTACTCTCTTAAACATTGAAATTAATAAATATGCTGCAACAAATATGTTTTCAATTGAGAGCATTAAGTTTTTCTTTATTTTAAATTTGCTTGTGCTGTCCTTTCAGGATTTTAATGTTAGGCATATATGTCTTAGCAGATGGGCCTTTGGGAACCATACTATGCTTACAACAAGACTCGAGGCAGATAGGTGGTAGGTTTATGTTAATAAGCGATCATTATTTATAAAAAAAAACACGAATTATCGTAATGAATTTAAAAAACAAACTCGATGAACTAAAATTGTTAAAGTAAAATGTATAGATTAGATGGTAAATTGGCGTAACTTGAGAAACTGAAATAAAGAGAGTGGCAAAGAGGGGAGAGGAATAGTCCTGCACGGCTTCGCAAAATTCGATTCACATACAAATTTAAATAGTAGCTCCATTTTTAATTTGTTAAAAAAATTACCTGTTAATTACATTAATTTTTTTAAAGAAAAATTTACTTAATAAATCCGATAATTATAGTTAGCAAAAAATTTGACACAGTGTACACTTTATGCATAGGTGCTCTGCCAGATTAAAAAATTAATTTTAAAATATGATAATAAATACAGATCTTCGATTTGGCATACCCTATGCCTATAAAACCAATATGGCTACCAGAAACAAACATCTATGCTTGAAGAATCAGTGGATGTAACTGCCGAGCTGCTTCTGGTACATTCTACAATCCTGAGTCGACATCTTCCGAGCACCTCTGAATCTAGCCGAAGATTGCTGATCTCGTCCGAGTCGAGCCGAAGACTGTCAGCCACATAGCTCCCATTTAAAATACATTGTCCCAGCTTCGGCATAGGTACACTACTATAACGTTTTCACATACAACATCGTGCAACTTTGTTTAAAATAGGTACAAAGCATACCATAAATTCGTCGAGTTGCAAGCATATGGGAAAGTTGAACAACACTGACCGAGAAAGGAATCCAAAGTGCGCAAAGATAATTTACTTAAGAGTAGGTTACGATCACGGCAGAGCAAAAGACAGAAACGTCCATGTGTCAGGAGGCNGCATAGGTACACTACTATAACGTTTTCACATACAACATCGTGCAACTTTGTTTAAAATAGGTACAAAGCATACCAACAATTCGTCGAGTTGCAAGCATATGGGAAAGTTGAACAACACTGACCGAGAAAGGAATCCAAAGTACGCAAAGATAATTTACTTAAGAGTAGGTTACGATCACGGCAGAGCAAAAGACAGAAACGTCCATGTGTCAGGAGGCNCGCAAAGATAATTTACTTAAGAGTAGGTTACGATCACGGCAGAGCAAAAGACAGAAACGTCCATGTGTCAGGAGGCCGATAAGAAGACTGCAATCATCATTAAGAGATATGTTCACCCATGACTGCGGTGCAGGATGTGCATCGTCTGTGCATGGCCAGCGTGAGGCTGAGGACGAGCTCTTGAGGTATTATGGCCCATTCCTCCTGTAGAGCCAACCACAGCTGTGGGGTCATAGCTGGCAACTGAAGACGTACTGCTAGCCGTATCCCGAAAACGTCACACGTGTTTGATTGAATTTAGGTCTGAAGATGGTGCAAGCCAATTCCTGCGGCGAATATCTCCACTCTATAACAGTTCAGCGACAGCCGCTGTCTGATGAGGCGTTGTGTTGCTGTCCATGAACAGGAACTCACGGCCTACAGCACACTGGAAAAGACGAACGTGAGGAAGGAGAACCTTGATACAATAGCGGTCACCAGTGACTGAACTTTCTCGAAATATGCAGAGCTCCACATGTCCAGCAAGCTTTATGCCTCTCTAAATGAGATATTCACCATTCGATTATAATGGAGGGGTGATTGCCTGTTCCCCGCTCTCTACAGATGTATAGACGTCTGGAATAGCTAGTGAGACTAAATCGGCTCTCATCCATAAAGAGCACTTGACCCCAATACTGAGCTCCCTAGTCTTTGTGTTCCAAGCACGATAACAAACGCTGTCTCCTGTGGGTAGCCATCAGTGACACACCCCGTACTGGTCGCCGAGAGAACAAGCGACTAATGTCGAGAGAACAAGAGACTAATGTGTCCTGGTCACGGTGAAATGTGGCATAGGATGTTCAGTTGTGTATTGCATGTGTCTTGTGATTTTACCTGTCGTTGATCTCTCCTCGCCTGTACTATAATACACCGATCCTCCATCGCTGTGGGCCAGACGATGATGCTTGTCGGAGGGTTTTCTCGGGGATCTCCCATTTCCACCGCCCGTTCATTCCGACTCTGCTCCATACTCATCTCATTTCGCCCTCATCGGCTCTCAAGACCTCGATTTTAAGAGCCGCTCAAATCTCTTCAATCACTCACTCCATCGTCGTGGTTGCTCATGGACGACCGCTACTAAACCTTCCTTCGTACAGTTAAGCCTGTTGTTCGANACTCACTCCATCGTCGTGGTTGCTCATGGACGACCGCTACTAAACCTTCCTTCGTACAGTTAAGCCTGTTGTTCGAAATGCCGTCCAAGTTCCTTACACGATTCTGTGTGCTACGATGAACTCCTCGGCCACACTAGTCACCATCAACCTTAATATTCCAATGATTCGACCTCGTGTAGAGTCGTCCGAATGTTGTCTACGGGACAGTCTGTCGGCCATATCAAACATCAGGCAGCATATTGACGTCGTTCAACCCGATGTGCACTGTGCCATGCTGAGTGTACACCGCACTCGTGCTTTATAACCATCGCACAATCTCAAAGTATGTCATGCTGAGTATAAATGCATGTCCTATTGCACTGGATTATAAGCGTACTGCATATTAGTCTTTCGGTTGGTCTTGCCTGCGTGTTCTTCCCGCTTTTATACTTCTGCACCTCGTTCTTTACATTTTCATTACAGTGTTTAATTGACTGATAATATACATCTCAACAACTTACCTGATTCAATTACTGTGAGAGAAATTATATTCCTTCAAAATAATCCNCATTTTCATTACAGTGTTTAATTGACTGATAATATACATCTCAACAACTTACCTGATTCAATTACTGTGAGAGAAATTATATTCCTTCAAAATAATCCAGTTTCGTTTACTGTGGGTGATATGGGAAATTANACTCACTCCATCGTCGTGGTTGCTCATGGACGACCGCTACTAAACCTTCCTTCGTACAGTTAAGCCTGTTGTTCGGAATGCCGTCCAAGTTCCTTACACGATTCTGTGTGCTACGATGAACTCCTCGGCCACACTAGTCACCATCGACCTTAATATTCCAATGATTCGACCTCGTGTAGAGTCGTCCGAATGTTGTCTACGGGACAGTCTGTCGGCCATATCAAACATCAGGCAGCATATTGACGTCGTTCAACCCGATGTGCACTGTGCCATGCTGAGTGTACACCGCACTCGTGCTTTATAACCATCGCACAATCTCAAAGTATGTCATGCTGAGTATAAATGCATGTCCTATTGCACTGGATTATAAGCATACTGCATATTAGTCTTTCGGTTGGTCTTGCCTGCGTGTTCTTCCCGCTTTTATACTTCTGCACCTCGTTCTTTATTATTTCATTACAGTGTTTAATTGACTGATAATATACATCTCAACAACTTACCTTATTCAATTACTGTGAGAGAAATTATATTCCTTCAAAATAATCCAGTTTCNTTATTTCATTACAGTGTTTAATTGACTGATAATATACATCTCAACAACTTACCTTATTCAATTACTGTGAGAGAAATTATATTCCTTCAAAATAATCCAGTTTCGTTTACTGTGGGTGATATGGGAAATTANATTCAATTACTGTGAGAGAAATTATATTCCTTCAAAATAATCCAGTTTCGTTTACTGTGGGTGATATGGGAAATTACTGAGAGGAATCCAAAAATTCACGAAGCCAAAAAAATTGATATATAATTTATGGACCATGAAATATAACGGAAAACATTTTTGATTTTTAATAAGTGATTGTTTTAGTCAAACTTAAAAATGAATTAGGTGTTACTATTGTAAAAAAAAAAGTTACGTCGTTCATCCACAGCCATAATATGTGATTAAAGGAATAATCTCATAGCAGTAAGCATCGTCGATAACGCAGTGGTCTTCAACTACACAACATTCTAAGCAGTTTAATAATAAAAGTTGAAAAGTTTGCTTTCGTAACGTAACATTAAAGATTTTCATAGGCCTACACGTATCACGACTCGCATATTTTATTTGCAGCAAATTCTAGGTTCACCAAATTGAAAACTATTTCATCCGCTTTTTATCAACGTGGATTGCTCTGTTTATCCATTTTGCGATTATGTTACAAGAATTTAGAATTTTTATACCACTGTTTGGAAAGTGTACGGCTACAGCAACTGATATTTTATAGGTAAATAAAGTAATGAACTAAATTTAAGAGGAACTAAGAATAATGGCTAGGAAATGTTAAGCATTGGATCATACACACATTTTCCGGGGTTCATATCATTATACATGCATTTGCATGAGTTAATGACTCCTGTGACATCATTAGGAGATAATTGGTTATTATTTTAGTATATTTCCAGTTTTCACGAAACTATAGTTGTAAAAGCAGCTTCAGATATTTAAAAAAGAAAATTACAATGCAAGTTTTATACAGAGTGTGACAAAATTCAATATTCAGATTTTAACCCTCTAGAGATGTTAGAAGATACTTAAACCTATATGTTTTATTAAATAACCACTGGCCGGAAAATAGTAATTGAGATACATTTTGACAAAATTGAGAATGAGAATGAAACCATTACGTATCAAAGTAAATGTTATCATTTACAAACACTGTTCAAATATGTGGCCTCCTGATCCTATATAAGCTCTACAATGACGTGCTATTGCCTGCCGTTCACATCCAAAGACCCCAGGCATGTGTTGTAGAGAGTAAGCAGCTGAAAGCACCTGAACGACGAGCCATTCCTCTAGATTCAGTTAGTCTCATACACCAGACTCATTAAGTGTAGCCNAGCTGAAAGCACCTGAACGACGAGCCATTCCTCTAGATTCAGTTAGTCTCATACACCAGACTCATTAAGTGTAGCTCACAAAATAGTCAAGTGGGGTGAGGTCGGGAGAATTAGCAGGCCATGCAACAGGTACATAGCGGCCATTGCATTGCTCACCGTATCTGCGGTTCAAATTCTCTCGGACGTCACGAGAGAAATAAGAAGTTGCACAGTCTTGTTGGAATCATAATCAACGTCGAATTTAAAGAGGAACGTTTTCAAAGAGCTCAGGCAATGTGTTCTCCAGGAACANTGTTGGAATCATAATCAACGTCGAATTTAAAGAGGAACGTTTTCAAAGAGCTCAGGCAATGTGTTCTCCAGGAACACTCAGATACAGATTACCTTTAAGACGCAATAGCAGCACGTAGGGCCAAATCAAATTACTCCCAACAATACCCGTCCACATGCTGACAGCATAAGTTGGTTGGTGGGAACAAATGAAGTTGGCGAGAAGGATTTTATATGCCTACAGGTGTTAGTTGTGTAAACAGACAACTCCGTTTCGGGTAAACGTTGGTCCGTCAGTTAACCGCACAAGCTGTCCAAAACTAGGTTCCATACCTCATGACTGCAGGTACAATTAACAAAACTCAACCTGACGAGGATAATCGTTCGGTTGGAGAGCTTGCACTCCTCGTGGTTGAAATGGATGCAGCTGTTGTACATACCACACTCTCCAAACAGACATGTGGTCAACATGCAATTGATATTGAATTACCATTGCAAGCACCATAAACCACGCGCGTGTCAGATTCGGCTCATGTATGCTGTTTTATCGTTCTGCTATAAGGCCCTAAACGCACGACACAACTTACTGATTCCCTATTGTCACAGCAAAGTTCTGGACTGGCAACAGACTACGTACCGTAGTGTAATGTTCAATCGCTCCGCTCCAAACTAGCGCAAAGTACGACGTGGTTTTACATCACAAACACTGTCATCTGACTTCATATGTTTTTAGCAGAATGTGATTTTTTATTTTCCCTGAAAGCTTGTGTATTAAATTTCGTCACATCCGGTAGAAAAGTACAGAAAAACTATCTAGCCTATGGCGAATAGGCATATTAGATAACTGATTCGAGGCATTGAATATATTCCCGTGACACGAAAATAATATCAATTACTTCAACGATTACAAGGAAACTAAATTTTCAAACACGTCTCCCCGAGAAGTTCACAACGCAAGAAGCAAGAGGCTGTGAAAGCGGGCATTTCTTTACCCCTGTTCTCTTTCGCGTCCCTCGCGGCATTCGATATTCGCCGGGTCCTCGCGCAAGGGTTGCCTCTCAGGGCGGCGTGAGTGATTGTCTCTGCCAACCCGGCGATTTACTGCGTCTGAGATCCCCGTCCTTGCGACCGAGATGCAAGCTAGCCTAGCTCCACGAGGCCGAACATTTTAAAAAGAAGCACTAGTTTGGATATGGCCAAAAAAATACAGCAGTACAGATTTACGTACAGNCGAGGCCGAACATTTTAAAAAGAAGCACTAGTTTGGATATGGCCAAAAAAATACAGCAGTACAGATTTACGTACAACGGCTATTGCAAGATTTTAACACAATAATTATTTTAGTAGAACTCACTACTAATAACTACAAAGACGAGCAGATAATAACTAAAAAAAAGAACCTCAAAATGTTTACGACAAATAGATCAATAAGTAAATAAATAAATAAATATAAAGGCTGTCTATGAATTGTACCGACGAACTTCGTGAGGTGATTCCTCATGNCGAGGCCGAACATTTTAAAAAGAAGCACTAGTTTGGATATGGCCAAAAAAATACAGCAGTACAGATTTACGTACAGCGGCTATTGCAAGATTTTAACACAATAATTATTTTAGTAGAACTCACTACTAATAACTACAAAGACGAGCAGATAATAACTAAAAAAAAGAACCTCAAAATGTTTACGACAAATAGATAAATAAGTAAATAAATAAATAAATATAAAGGCTGTCTATGAATTGTACCGACGAACTTCGTGAGGTGATTCCTCATGNAATAAGTAAATAAATAAATAAATATAAAGGCTGTCTATGAATTGTACCGACGAACTTCGTGAGGTGATTCCTCATGGAATGAACGATACATATCTGAGTTTCTGGACATTGCATTATTAAACGACGAATTACAAAGAACAAAAATATGGGCTCCAATATCAACCCCCATCGATGAAAAGTGAGGGGTTGGCAGCATATTTGTAAAAATAAAAATGTAACTGTTTATTTTGTTTGTTGTTTCCTGTGGATTCATAATTTACCGTGCATGGTGAACAAAACTTCCAGCTTGTGTTTTTGAGCTAAATGGCGCAGTTTTAGAGAAATTGATTCATAATATTTCAATAACGAATCTCAACGTCTGGCGCATAGCACCACATTTTAAGTCGGTGCAGGATGTTACTGTTTTAAATGACACCATGTAATGTTGGAACAAGTTGTGTTTCAAGTGTTATCCATACCTTCCCCCAAAAAACTGTGGTGGCGCAAGTGGCTAGACTGCTCGCCTCCCAAAACGGTGAATCGGACTCGATTCCCGGCGGGGTCGACACGAATATTCGTATCTGGGAAATGTGGCAGACGCACCATTGGCCAGGGTTTTATTTTCGCGGCACACCCGTTTCATAACCATGTAATTTCGCCATTGATCCGTCTCCACCCCACGTAACCTTCATTGGCATAAATTAATTTCTGGAAAACGGTGGCATTTAGCTTGAAAACACAAGACAAATGTTTTGTTGGCTATGTACTGTAAATTACAAATCCACCCGAAACAACGAACAGAATGAAACAGTTACATTTTTATTTGCACAAATGTGCTGCCAACCTTTCACTTTTCCTATTTTTTAATGAGGAATCACCTCACAAAATTTGTCGGTACAGTCCATACTCAAATTGTAGAATGGTTTATGTAAACAATATCTACAATCCTAGCGTGCACTCTCATGTATTTGCTGATGTTTTAAGTTCATTAAAAAAAGTAAATCTTCAAATGAAGCAATTGCCACATGCGTGCGTGTCGCGTAACAATGTGGCTATCGTTGAATTATTTAGTAAAATTTAATTTAATATTTGAGTTCAAAGTATTTGTTATATACAAATTTGTGTTTAAAAAAAANTGAATTATTTAGTAAAATTTAATTTAATATTTGAGTTCAAAGTATTTGTTATATACAAATTTGTGTTTAAAAAAAAGTTTATCCACAAAAATTGTTTATTAGACTGAAAGGTATCTTGACAAAATGATAAATTTTCGCTGTACANAAAAAAAAGTTTATCCACAAAAATTGTTTATTAGACTGAAAGGTATCTTGACAAAATGATAAATTTTCGCTGTACAATATATGCTTGTAGCAGTTAAGTTCGTGGGAAAAGCTAGAACGATTATTTAAGAATATATATCTATATTACACATAATGCTATCTCATGTCTCGCAGTTATTTTGTTAAGGAACACTACAATTTTTGTTGGTGGGTGGGGAAAAAAAGGGGGGAAGGGAGCCGTGAATATATTCTTTCAACATTGCAAATATAATGTACGTTGTAATTTGGAAACGATGTGCCAGGAACTCGAGTAATCGATTTTCGTTCAAATGAGCGGTAACCAGTATTCTTCCTAGGGTAGTTGATGTGTAAGGAGGGATTAGTTAATTTCGAGGAGTTAAGTGTGTCTAGGTTGGGGGATGAACGACGAGACTTTGAGACGTGGCAGGGTTGATATATATGTTTTAAAAAGGGATGCTTGAACAGGATAATCAGAACTGGCCCACTTCCCCTAACTGGCAGACGTTTTATATAGTTACCTGAGTGGGATTTTTATTTAAATCAAACTATCAACTATTTACTCTTGGCGTGGGTAAAACACCTCGAAGGAATAATATCACTATCGTACACGTTTGAAAAATATCAGTTTAATAGTTCCAACAACATAAATATTAATGTTTCGATCATATAACAGAAATTAATTAATTTGATACTAATTCGTAGCATACAACATGGGGGTTGTAAACAATTTAACAATTTATGTTTGTAGGCATTTCAAAGGTGTCTAGAAATTACTCGTATTACATCAGAGATAGTACATTTAATTTGTAGTTTATTTTTAACTAAGGACATATTTGATAAACGAATTAGGTTTGCAGTAAAATAAATATCCCTCGTTTAATTTCATGTGTTTGATCGCGCGTGTATGTGTGCATGTTTTTAAGGGAGGGAGATGACGGTTTAGAAAACTAAAGAGTGAACCGAAACATAGTTTGGCACTTTTACAGTTGATAAAAACGCAAATGTGGATTTCATGTCTTTGCAATTGTATGTCCTAATTATTATTTTTTAATATCTTGATACACTCTTTCAAAAATATTTTAAGGGTGCAATAAACTACACTGCAAAATAAACACTGGAGGCATTACAAACCAGGATCCTCCCAAATGGGAGCCTACGGTGACGAATAGACAACCCAGAGGTTGTTATGGATACCCTTGGCATCCTTGGGGCGATTATGTAGTGGTCTGCATATTGAGGTGAGCCACAGTTACTCTTCAACCACTTGGAAAATATCCAGGTTCAGTGTTTGAAAACGTCCCCATAGTTGAAAGGCAACAACTTCACCCAATGCATTACGGAGGCGGTCGATCATATTAATTGTTACGCGCTCGCTGCTTTATGCCGCGCGAGCGAGAGGAAGTGAAGGACAGAGCAGTTACATGATAGCGGTGGTGAGTCACAAGGAATGTTTTTGAATGACAGGCGAGCTATAAACCAAGACCCGCCTATCAGTTAAAAAAAAAAAAAAACGAGCCGACACGATAATCCTTTTTGCAGCGCGCGCTGCTGACCTTGGTTTTATTGAGTTGCTGTGTTTATCTGAAGAATTTTCTAGTCGTTTACTGCCCTAGTTTCTCACAGCGCGACTCCGGGGTGCGTTGAACTTTCCAGGTCAATGCCAGCGGCTACAAAAGGTGCGTCGGTCCTCCGATCCCGGAGTTGATGAGTGAATGAGTGGCTGGAGTTTCAACGACAGACGATGAGCGAGTGGCGAGAGAAGTGACCAGCAGGAGGAAAACCTGCGACTGCAAGCACCGGCGCAGTGAATAGTGCGACTGGCAGACTGGACTATTGGACTGGATGCGTGAGTGAAAGACATTACTGATGATGGCAACAGACAGGCAGGAAGCGTGTTTATGATGAGCATGTGTTAATGGACTATAACCAAAGAAGATATTAAAAAGGACGTCAATTAGGGTTACAAATACATTAAATATTGTGCTCAATGAGAAATAAAACGAGTAATAGTGGAGGTCGTTAGAATAATGTATATAATAGCTGTGTGAATATATTAAAATCAAATTTAGTTATTTTTTTTTATTAAGACAATATATATGTAATGGTCGGTTGAGAACTTTTGGCAGCCACCTTTGGCTCTACTTCTCTGCATTTTTTATCCTTACGCTGCACGTCAACTTAACATTGCCGTGGACCACTCACTTTAGTCATGCGTCTTTCAAGTGTAACAGGGAAAATTTTACTATCATATACTTGTAACTAATACGCCAAATATTATTCTTACAGGCATAATAAAAACATAAACGAATTTTAATAAGTGCATCATCCACAAGTTTAAACATTGCAATGTTAATAAGACTTTTAAAAATGGAATAACGTTTCCTAATTCGCTGTCAAACTTTTTTATGAATACTTCAGACAAGGTTTACATTAAAACAAACTGGCAGTGAGTTTTTTCATAGGTTAATTTCAAAAGTGTTCTATTAACCGTGAATGGCTTATATACGTTCGGTAGGTTCAAAGTTTATAGACTGTTCAAGGTTAATTGAGAATTATTGAAAGAGACCTTTGAAAAACAATTGTATGCTATCGTATGGAGTGGCATGAAGTTATGTTGCTAGAAAATTAATTAAAATAAAGTCTTAACATTGCATTGCAGGAGTAACGTTTAAATTTATAACAAATCTAGCTGGTGGTTTATTTTTTGCTTTAGACGCATTAGAATAAGAAATGGTATTTTTTAACTTATTACGGTTCTTAACAATATCACGCTTCTTCTTGACAGACGTATTAATAGTCATTAGGCCTATTGCAATGAAAATTTAAAATTTTACATATGGCGGAAGGATGCAATTGTTGAGAAAAGTAGGAATTGAGTAGGGATTTCATATATGCTTAATTAACCACTAACAGCCTGTAATTACACACGCTTGAAGTTTTTGAAGCATAAGGTGTGTGGGTAACTTAAATTGAGTGAAGGTTTAAATAAATAACTCAGTAGCAAGAGCTGTTGTGTGTGGTGATATTTACTGCGGAGGTTACGTCAATGATTGTTAAAAATTAAATAATTTTTATACACGTGTTACTAAGAAATGATAATTTCCTTAATAGACCTGTGATTTTCTCCAAATATATAGCAGTTTCCCCAAGCAGCTTGAGTTGAAAATGTATATATCAGTTTAATTTGGTTTCAAATATCTTATAAACCTTATGATTACGGAGAGTCTGAAGAAAACGTAAGCAGTAACTTCCGAGAAGAACAGTGAGTAAAATATTCCAGTTTACACTGTACTGTGAAAGTTCGATATTACACAGCCATGCATAAACAAGAGCGTCAGAGTGAAGAAGACTTTTCAAAACGACGATAACGTCGTGCACGTTGATTTCTCCAAACTGATAAGTGTTCCCCGAAATTAATTTTCTGTTCGTCCGCGTGCAGTCTACACCCCGATGCCAGGCGGAGTTTCCGAGCGTTAATTGTGTTCGTACTATTGCCCCTGCTATCTATTATTCACACGCGCGCCCTCTTGGCGAAGGGCGGAAGCTCGCCCGCCCCTTCTATGGATGCGAAAGGGGTGCATTTTTCATAAGTTAGCATTAAACTGACAGTTTCCCCGGATAACCCTTTCAGCCGCAACGTTGAAGTGTTCCGGGCAGGGGTGGGGAAAATCCAACATGGGCCTTCCAACGTGGGCTTCCTACTTCCCAACCCTCCAGAGAGCGCTTAGAGGTTCATCACCTCCTTTCCACCGGCCGTCATGCCTCGCAAGGGAGGCGGTGCCGGAGAGCATTTCCTTACCTAGTCGCCAGACGGCCTTGTGTTATCTTTTGTTGACTTTGAGAGAGGGGGGGGGGGCATGCTTTCAAAGACCAGACTACCCTCTGCCTTCCCACGTCTCGACACGCTAAGGATCGAGTAAAGACTGAAGAGATTTGGATGGCTCTTAACAGCGAGGTCTTGAGAGCTGATGAGAGTGAAACGAGGTGAGTATGGAGCAGCGCCGGAATGAAAAGGGGGTGGAGGAACGGGAGATCCCCGAGAAAACCCTCCGACCAGCGGCATCGTCCGGCACGATTCCCACTCGCGAAAATCTGGGAGTGACCCGGCCGGGGATTGAACCCGGTTCACCTTGGTGGGAGGTGAGAAGACTAACCGTTCAGCCACCGTGGCCCCGCTACGGCTCGAAATCCCGCTCCAATTGACCCGTTGCCGCAGTGTTGTCAACTCGTGGGATTTTTCCCATTTCATGGGATTTTTGAACGTCAAAAGTTTGAAAAAGAAAAAAAAAGGAATTCCAGCATGGGAATGTCTCGAATCACGGGGAAAAAACAAGAAAGTGAAAATTAGTTTTGTATTGAAGTGTTCAGTGTTTCCTAGAAAAAGTTTTCTTTATAACACAGTTCTAAACCAGTATCGCCAGAATAAGTTAAAAATGATCAGTGCAGAATGTAACTTGTTTATGTCCTTAAAAGAATTTGTCACTATGAAACTACGAGGGAAGATGACAGTGCTGCTAGGAGAGGAGAGCTTAAACTCCATTTGCGTAATCAGGTTGACATTTTAAGCCTATTAAATGGACTGCACAACTTTCACAGTATGAAAATTCTCTAAAGCTGCATAGCAACAAAAACGTGTAGGTAATACATAATCTGAATAGTGTTGAAACACTGTTCGTGTTGTGTACAAACGAAATGAAAGTATGCTTTTTTATACGTACTGAGTTAATTTTTGTACTATTACTCCTGGAAACTGTACGAAGACTGCTAAAAATTTAAGTTATGTAAGTTATTGCTTTTTCCATGTGTTGTTACTTTGTGGGAAATTCAGTAGTGACACAGGATATTTTGAGCCTCAGAATGGAATTTTCACCTGCTGACTGGCAACACTCCCGTTGCATCTCTTGATTCTGAACCGTTCCTTCACCACCGCTGGAGTTTTTATCAACTGCCAATTCTCTTTAGGTTTTGATATGTAGAGTCTCTCCAATGTTAGATCAGAATTAATGGCGCCGTATGCCAAGGCCCCCAAACAGATGGAATAGAGGATTACTTGTATTATTGTAATTTAAACACTATTCGATATTTTTTAGTGGCGTCTGTTTGCGAATAACATTTAAGAAATTTTTCATGTCCAAATACTATTTTCCGTTTTCTATTTCCGTCTCTAAAGAGTATTTTATAAAAGAGTCAAATAGTGGTAATATGAGTATCTCACAGTCGTGTTCAGCCTACTTTCCTCGGAAAGACAGGCTTATGAAATCACTGGAATGACTGCATGGGTGCATAGCTCTCCCCTCCTCCACCACAATAACTTTTTAACCCATTTATCCAATTTCACAAAACTCGGTAGGCTACACATATAGTACTTAGCAAAGACATCCAACTTTTGTAGTTTTCAACCACGCTGGTTGTTCATTTTCAAAATGGCGACTATGTTACAATTTAGGATGCTATGTCATATCTCAGGAATTATTTAACCGATTTAAACTAAAATCGATGACGATGTATAATGCAAAACTTGGCCAGGCGTGCGCCACGTGGCCGCCAGACACGGACGGGGCTATCGTGGAGCTGCAATCAGAGTTAAATTCATTGTAGAAGACGATATTACATTCGGCCCACCAGGCCCAACATTGACGACCTCAAAACGAGAATTACGGACGCCATCCAAACCATAACACCGTACATGCTGACAAGAGCGTGGAATGAGTTTCATTATAGAGTAGATGTCGTTCGGGCCGCTCATGGTGGTCACATTGAACATTTATGAAGATCTGGTAAACAAACTTCGCAGTTCCACGGTTTATTTGATTGGTCCACCAAGGTTGTAGGTTGTTTGGTTTTGATATTATAGACCTTCAAAGTTGGGGTATTCTTTTATACTCTCTGTATACTGGCAGTATCTGTGACATACAAATTTACTACTGAATTTTTTCTGCCATTTATAACTATAGCTGCAATGAGAAAATGGCGCTTTTATGCCACATATCCCAGACAAACCAACCGATTTCCACCAAATTTAGCACACTAGTAGTGCTATGGTAGGCCACGTAAACTTGCATGATATAAGTGATTCACACACTTTTTTTTCAAAATGTACCTGCCAAAACTGTCCTGTAAATGTTTTAGATTAGTAAACCTTTCTACCATATTATATTGATTCCAACCGAAGTTTATACTGCGAATTCTATATACCGCTATAATGCAAGTTTTTGTACACCAACTTACAATACGAGGGATTCTGGGTTCGAGTCCCGGGTCAGGCACATGCATATTTGTAATTATCTCGCTAGTGTTTCATATGTTTCTGGTTCCATACCTAATGATACCTCTGTCAACGAGACGCCAAGGCCTAACTACCATGCAAGCTTTCAAGAATGTCTTCACAATTATTCAATCCACGTAGATGAAAGTAGGCTCATACATTATGCCAATAACTTCTTGTTAAGGTATGAAATTGCCTGTACAGGTTATTTAACATAGCAGATGAATATGTAGCACACCTTTGTCCCTAAACATGATACGATCACCACTGAACATTCTTTGAGACGAGTCGACGACAGAAAGACTGCACACAAATCATTGCCTTGCGGGTAACCACGACCAGACCTTGATGCACATACCTAGGTCGCACTTAACACAGCCATACTTTTAGGCCTCGGATGACGTGTGCCACATTGTTAGTATTAAGAAGCACTACTGTCACACCCTCTGCACTCTTAATCCAGGATACCCAGCATTGGGTCCCCAGTACACACACCACCCATTAACATGTGCTGCGAGGACAGGCCAGCCCCTAGAGGATGGATATATAGTAAAACGTGTCAAGGTTGTGCTGCTGGTCCCCTCCCCTCCCTCCGAGCCAAACCGCATGAGAATTTGGACCCGCGCCGAAGAAATGCCGAGGTAAGCTGAGTTTCGCCGATACAACGCTAGTTAGCCACGGGAGAAGGGCTCACAGGACCTGGCAGTTGTGCTGCGGGCCCCCACCCCTCCCCCAGCAGCACGCATGAAAACATTAACACGTGCCCAGATAAAGCAGGCATAAGCTAGAGCCCCCCTCCCCTCGCCAACTAGCGCGACACATGTGAGGATCTGGGGGGAGGGCTCCGAAAGGGGTTAAGAGTCCCGACACATGAAGGAAGTTAGGCAGTTGTTTCGTGGCCTCGCCGGGAGGCAGATGTCACTAAGTTGTTGTATCCCTGCACCAAGAGGCGGCAGCCGGGTCTGTGATATAAGAGTCAGTTGAGTCAGTCAGTCCGCCGAGGCCAGGGATCGGACCCCGGCGGAACCAGTGATGTAGAGTCAGTTGTAACCCACACCGAGAGGCAACAGACAGGAGCACCATGTGGAGACGCGAGATTAGTCAGTCGTGTGACAGTAATAGAATAGTCATATCACCAAGTCGGGATGTGAAGCGTGAGACCGAGCCCGGGAGTCGAGTGGCGGCCCCATAATAAGGGGTGCCACCTCGAGAGGAAGTAGACAGCGCCAGAAGGTGATGGTCAGGTGGGAGCTCGCCAGGAGCACCAAGTCGGGACGCGAAGTGCGATACCCAGTGGGAATCAATCAGTCAGTCAGTGAGTCAATCGTGACATCACCGGGGAGAGAACCCCGGAACAGTCTGTCGTGAAGAGACGTCATCGAGACCAGAGGAGGAAGCCAGCGGAGTCCACCACGCCAACAAGAACAACCGAGGGTCTGTGAAAGGCTGTCCAACTCACCAGACTTCAACCTACCGCCGGAACATCCATAACTACCAATCAGCTAAGTACCACTATCGTCGGTCAGGGACATGCCCCGACGCACTAACAGGTATTTAGCCTTAAAACCTGGCCATAAATCAAAATTGTAAACCTTTATGGATGTGGCCTATCTTTGGTCTGAAAACAGGTAGTGAATATCCCCTCCACCTGCTACCAATACCACCCTCGCAGTGCCCAACGCTTGGCAGTGCTCGTAGTCGGATTATAGCTTTTGTTTGATATGCACGTCTCTGTTCTTGGCACTCTATTTTTAATCAACTTTTCGAAATTATTTAAAATACTTGGAACTATCATGGACATTGAAGGAAAAGGTATGTACATCATAGTTAAGCAATTTATAAGTGTCATTTCGCCAAATTATTGCCTTTTACCTAAAGTAAACCTTAACCCCTAAGAAGTGTATTATTTTTACAAGTATTTTACGAAAGTTAGTGATATCAAAGGTGTTGTACTCACTTGCACTGAAAAATTATTATAATGTATTAAACTCTTAACCTTCTTCTATCATTCTCACGCGAAAAAATTCCCCCGAATATTCACATTATTTTTAACGATTTTTTTTCTTCTTTTGCTTGTCCTAATAAAACCTTAAAAATAATGTTGGTCTCGTTGTTTGTTATTCGACCACGCCAAATCGGCTAGATAGACTTACATGAAATTTAACACGTATATATCCCGTATTGACCTGCATTTTTTTCCCCCGAAAACCAGTATAGTTCACCAGGGAGAAATCTAGAACTATTTGAATGTGGGCAACAGCTTGTAATTCTATATTTAAAACAAGTAATACAATTATATTGATAGAACTAGCTTTAAAACCCGCAATCTAAGTATATAATTAATGTTTGTAAATACATATTTTTAGAAACAATTGTCAGCGTTAAATGAGTTCGGTAAAGCATTGGGTCATGCATCGATCTCAAGCGGTGCAGCAGTTTCTTGTGCTGATCCTTGGTCATAAACAAATGTAATTTTGGATCTAATATTGCATTCCAGTGACGTGATCGGACGTCAGACAACTTAGCCTGGCGATCCTTGGCACTTAAGGGCACGACTCGCTTGTTGGAACACCACCGCATCGGCGTAGTAGAAAACCTATACTTTGATAGTAAACCTTTGCCAGGAGCAAAGCTGCGAGTTCTTGAATTGTCTTATGCTGAGGCCGACTGGTAGATCCCTCGCTGGACAAATGTTTTCTGAAGAAGCAGAGATACGTTGTATGAAAAACTTAAAATAATATAACAGTCACAAATACTTTGGAATATCAGCGTGATGAATTCTAGAGCTTATTTCATGAATGCCGATTTCATGGGTTGGCCAGACTCCATAGGGTACGCGATGATGAGTCTCAAGCGTTAGAGCCGGATTAGAGAAAAGACGACATGGACCAGTCTAACAATGAAATAAACCAGTAAGAATCAAAGATCAGCACTCCAGTTTGAGAACGGACCTCATAAATTCTGGGAGTTACCGACTGCCATCTATGTGTCTTTTGGTGTGGGGAGGGGAGATGCCCGTCTCATAGGAAATACTTTTTGATTTCGAGAGCGGTAATTCCTGGGAAAGCAGACAGCGAGAAAGTGATATTTTCCTATTAAAGAAACAGCTATTGCTTGTTACATCGTGATTAAGACCTGTAACTTACGAGTCTATGTAGAGGTTTTATAGGCCCAAACGCCACGAAAGTGGCTCGCACCATTTTAATCCACTATGGTGTTTCTAGAATGCGAGGAGCGAGCGGAAGGAGCAAAATTGATTCTAATCTGACAATTTGACTTTCTTTGTTATGAAGACCTTCCTTGAGTTGGAGTAACTGTAACATTTTTTGAAAACTCAAAGGCCGGGAATGAAGGATGTCGTCTTAAAATTGTGATATTATGGAACATATACCATATGTTCTTATGGATTAGGTGAAGGAGTAACTGATGTTACATCGGTAAACCCATATAAATAGAAACATTGACTTAGGTTTGAGGTAAGAACTCTGCAGTTATGTCAACTCTCAAACTGATTCATTGCGACGTATTTTACCTTCAGTTTTCTATCTCTGCGGTAATGAAATTGCATACATATTTTTATGGAAGACCAGATATCTGCTGAAATGCAAAAAGTCTTGAGTTAAAAAATTTTCAGCCATACTATTTCCGTTATTTTCTTTTTTAAACTTAAAAAAAAATCACACAAAAATAAATCCAGTATTCTTTTTAATATTTATACAAATTATTTATCCCCAATTTGTGTTTTACAAATCAACGATATGCAGACATTTTCTAAACATCAATTTCCTCAATCAAAATAACTTAATATTGCACTGATGTACCACCATTTAACCTTAACCCTTTCATGGTCATTGTAGAAAATTGTCTACTTGTTGCGCAGGAAGGTTGTATTTGACCAATACTGTAAACTGTGAGGCTGAATGCCCAATGATCTTCCCTGCAGGTAACTGATTTGTACACCGTGATACTGCTCTATGTTATCACTGGTTCATAACACTGATCACCGAATAAAAAGCCTACAGGTGATTAGTTGTGATAACAAAAAAAGTTATTTGCTAGTTTATGTACACCACGCATCACTAAACGTCTTATTTGCAACACCAGAGATCATAAATCAATGTAGAAATGAAAGTGTTAAAGAGCACTTGAAAAAGAGTTAATACAAGTATGCAATCGCTGGTCCACACACAAACACATACACACAACACACGCTAGGTCTAGTGAGGAGATGGAAAAATGTCACTTCCTTAGAATTCTCGAATATGTGATAAAATAAGGAGTTCGTAAGAAATACCTGGTGGCAATCATTTGGACAATAGTAGTCTACACTAGGTTCTGGTCTACTTCACAATAAAATATTTAACTTGCACACTAGCGAAAGAGATTTATAGTCTATTTGCGGTTTCTTCACATTTTTAAAATAAAATATTCGAAAATCACCCGATCCATGAATGTTTTGTTGTTTCCTATATATGCCATGTATCACAGGCATTTTATACGTACTTATATTAACATAAAAATAGCTTATTTATGGTTAAATTTAACTCCTACTTATATTATTTTAAATTATATTTCAATTATACGTAATTTATATGAATAAAAACAGGGAGAAAATAGATGTGTTGGTAATGCTTAGTAAGACATAGTTCTTATCCAAAATTGTATTACACTGAGTGCGCACGTTTACGGTGTGCTGTCCCTTTGGTGTAATTTTCTAGACTAGGTTAAGCTTAGTTAGCACTAGGTGGAGTAATACCCTGGAAGTAGAACATTAGCAGGGCTTCATAGAAGTGTGAAGTAACCGTGAAAAGCCTATAACTACACTCGGCTATCTACTCTGTACTAATATTTTTGAAATAATGTACTATTAAAATATTTTTTAAAATAATGTTATTGTGTCTGTAAAACCAAGTAATATTTTATTAAATTTTTGGTTAAATGTCAGCTATTTTTGAAATTATCAAATGTCTAACGGCAATAGTGCAGTGAATGATGACAAGGGACAAAACATTAAAATAATAAGTTATGATATAACTGTCTTTCTCACCTTTGATACAAATTAAGTAGGCCAAAATTAGCAAAACGGGTTAGAAAAACGAACATAGTAGGCAAAAGAAATAAAAAATATGCAGTTTGTAGAGAAATTCTACAAACAAAAAACGGCTGTAGTTACAAGCATTTGTATATATTATGGTTTAAAACTATTGTTTAGAGAACTATAATCTTTTGAATTTGAATACAATAAACCAATTTATTACAAATTATTATAAAAAAAGGTAAGATTAAGCGCCTAGTGTGTCGATAATGCGAAATTTGAAGATATTCTGTCATGTAATATGTATCTGTCATCGCATTATTTCATGGAAATAACTTGGATTGTCACCATTATTTTGCATTACCTTTGTTTTCGTGGAAGCGTGTCAAAATTTACGTTTTTTTTATAGGAATTTATTCCTTTTATTATTGAAGACTTGAAATGCCTGTAACAAGGAACCACCATTGTAATGTGTGTTGCCTAGGTACAAGCATTGTCCTGTGCTGAATTTATGCGCAAAGCCTTCGAAAAAGTTAATGTTTTAAGTTATATAATAGGCCGACCATTTTGTCAATTATTATGCGGTGTTTACTGATTCGTCATTAAATACTGTGGTATTTAATGACTCCTACACTTTGTCTTTAAAATATAATGAAAATAATGGTAGCAATCTCATGTATTTCCATGAAATGATTTGATGACGACAGGTTTTAAATAACTGTCCTTAATATATCAATATTCAAAATAAACGCAATGTTAAGTTTCAAATTTAAAGTCGTATACCAACAACACTTAGGAATTACGTCGGCCATAAGTCGTACATATGTCTTAGAATTACTTTTTCATGAATCTTTTGCATCTCCACGTTGACTGTAGACACTGTCTGTAGGTCTACACGTTAAAGGAAAAAATAACGAAAATAAAATCACAGCCTAGAATTAAAGTCATTGTCATTTAGAAATCAAAACATAAAAAAAAANGGAAAAAATAACGAAAATAAAATCACAGCCTAGAATTAAAGTCATTGTCATTTAGAAATCAAAACATAAAAAAAAACAATGTCGACATATTACTGTGGTAATGCTCGAAACAATGTTTTTATTGTACAGTTGGTGTACTATAANAAAAAAAAACAATGTCGACATATTACTGTGGTAATGCTCGAAACAATGTTTTTATTGTACAGTTGGTGTACTATAATAGCTGTTAAGATAAAATAAAACTGCAGTAAAAAATTTAGATTTAAGAAGCAGACAGCCATCTCAAATTGTAACCTGCAGAACTAAGTTCTTCTTTATCCTTTAAGGAAACCTGGTCAGTAATGAAATACCCAAGTTAACGTAATTACAAGTATTAATTTTGTAACTTGTGCATTTGTATGGTATAACAAATCAATATATATTAAGGTTTAAAATGTAAGTTGTTATTTTTTTGTGTTGTAAAACTTTATTCATGTTTAATATATAATCGAAGAAGTGAAGGATTAGATTTGGATATTGGAATTTGTATCTATGTAAAATATTAGCAAATTATCGAACTCCGCGGATATAACAAAGGATCGTATCTGAAACACACGAAGTACNTATCTATGTAAAATATTAGCAAATTATCGAACTCCGCGGATATAACAAAGGATCGTATCTGAAACACACGAAGTACGAGCGTAAAAGGGTTTACGGAGTGATAAATGAAAATATTTTCGTATTCGTTATTTATTTTTTGGCTAAAAATTTTACACTTTGTTGCATTCATAGGGTAAAAAAGTAAAAAAAGTGCAGTTTTAATAGAACCACTCAGTTTTTACAAAGCCATTTAAATATTTGTAATATGCTGAAACTACGTCCCATAAAATATGNTTTAATAGAACCACTCAGTTTTTACAAAGCCATTTAAATATTTGTAATATGCTGAAACTACGTCCCATAAAATATGTCCAGTAATTTGAAACAGTTAAAATGAAACAATTATCATTTACTTTGGAAGATTTCGATTCGTAGTTTTGACAGTATTCAAAAATTGACACTTCGTTGCACAGAAATGTTTTAATAGTAAAGAATTTCTGAAATACGTTTATAAATATTTACAGTGATTGTGTTTTTAATAACGAACATAGTCTGAAACGTTAATAAGGAAATATGGCACAGCTAACCGCATCAGTAGTTTCGTCACATGATGAAGTAAATTCTTTCGGGAAGACGATCCTTCAGTGCAGCTGGTTAGGGTCGAAGCGACGACCCCACGAACTGCAATTGGACTTGCTGCGGCATGGCATGACGAAAAAAAACATAAACTGTAATTTAAATATTGTTTTTATTTACAATAACCCCCCACAAGTGCTATTTATGCCCGTATTACGTTATGAATACTGCACCTGTAAAAATACACACCATATTTTGACGATGGTCTTTTTTTATCTTTCGATTTCTCTTTACATAACCACAGGATGGAAAACATCTCTGACTTATCATGATTTAAAGAGCTAGTCACCAGCGTATTTCCGATATTTCCTTCCATCACGCAGAATGTGCAAACATGCGTGTTCGCGCGGAGGTAAGAAATGCTATCCGGCTCGACTATGACACCAGTGATCTGCATGTGATTAACCCAATTTCATACTGAACGTTCGTTACTGAGTGAATATATTAAAGAGGCAAAGTTTGAGCGGAAAATAGAACACAAACTCATTTAGTATGTNAACGTTCGTTACTGAGTGAATATATTAAAGAGGCAAAGTTTGAGCGGAAAATAGAACACAAACTCATTTAGTATGCTAATTAATGTAAACGTGCGAGGTCGAGTTTGTATGCAGTCATCTTCACTCTGCAACGTGATCACCGATAGCGAATTNTAATTAATGTAAACGTGCGAGGTCGAGTTTGTATGCAGTCATCTTCACTCTGCAACGTGATCACCGATAGCGAATTTCAAACTTGAAACCAAAAGTTTTGCCCTCTCGGAACACTTCAATAAGATAACAATGCATTTATAAAAACACATGTATTTTTTTTAATAACAACAATATTGTTTTTTTTGTCACGTAAGTGTTAGCATGAATAAAAATAAAATTAAAAACACATTTTTGCAAAATTATTAGAACAACTGTTTTGATAATATTCTGTTTGTAAATCTCACAATGCATCTTTCAAAAGTGCATGCGCGTTTATGGATGTATAATTTTTTTCAATTTCTTTTGAATTAAGTGCTTTATTATTATCTATGGCTACATTACTGTATTCCACCAAACTAAGTACGAAAGTTATACGCAGTTATTCCAACAGGAATAGCCTACTCTCAAGGTTAAAGCTATCTACTATAGAATAAGTTTTTCCAAAATTTCGGTTCGATAAACCTATTTCTGATTACTGTAATCAATCAAACAATTACAGTGAAACTATGTAAATATACAGTTATTAGTGGGAGGATTAGTTAATTCCTTGTAAGCTCATTAGTGCACCATTTTGTGATATAATACACTGGAAACAAGGCATACATGTATTATATATCAGCACCGAACTTACCAGACGCTCTCATTTTTAAATACAATATGGAGGACATCAAACAATTATGTTTTCGAAAACAGAGACTGTTATCTAAATTTGCGGCTTCACACCACTTTTGCTGCACTCGCAGTGACGTTATAGGTGAACAATTTGTCTTTGCGTTGTCAAAAGTTTTGATCTTCACATATTCTATTTTTTCTTATCTAATGAGTTAGATTAAATACATATTCGTTAAATTTACTGTTGCGCCTTTTTCTATCATTGATGTTGCGTCTTATGATAAACCGGGTCATTATCCCAAAGCACTAACAGTCTCCTAAATTCATTACTTTCGCTGTTAACACTGGCAAAATGAATAACTTGTATCGAAAAGTCGTAAAAGCTTGAAATGATCCTAAGTGGTATGGAGGGGCATTAAAAAGGAAAAATTATCTCTTTTTAAACATCAAAAACTTTCTGCTCTCAGCTTAATATCTTTGAACGCAGGAACAGTCTGTGATTGATCTGATGATTCGGTGCTTGAATTTCAAATTTTGCGAGTCCGATCCACGGAAATTTTTCTCAAGGCTATATAACAAATATTTTACATCTTTAAAAATGAAGACTACAACGTGGAAAATAAACACAGAATTGTTACTACGACCTAGACAGAAATCGGCAGTTAGGTAGCAGTTTTGAAGTGTGTGAATCCAGGAGTTGAACTGGTTCAGAGATGTATATTTTCTGTTTTAGAGTGCGGAGAAATAAGTTACAGATGGATCACCACATGGGTAAAGTTTCACGAAGTGGATTCAAATGGATTTTTTTTCCACCAAGTGATTCTAACAATTTTGTGAATAACGTAACTATAAATTAGAATTGTTTCACACCACTTTCCTTACCAGAAAGGAAATTTAATATGCTAGATGTATTAAAAGGTAATATCTCAATTCTTTGCTTCCTTAGCTTCTATCGCCGCTAGAATATGTTTCGTCGTAGCCATTCATAAACCTAACACATCCTAGAAACGGAAAGATGGTGTACGGGAGTATCATTACTGCTTAAAAAATCGAGCATTTTTTGTAACATTTATACTAATCCTTTCTCACCTGTGGCCGAATAGAGGAATTTTTAAAACTAGGAATGTATATTTTTGGAGATTGCTTGGATCACTGTCAAATATACCCTAACTCTCCAAAAAAAACCCAAATTGGAGATGGGAAACTACTTCAGAATATTACCTACCAGTTGCCTCAGCCCACTAATACAGTTGGTGAAAAGATATAGGGCTAATTGTTATACAGTATGGTCCACCTAACGTGGACACCCCCAAAATTTCCGGAACGGTTGTATATTACGAAATGCTGTTTTCGCTAAATGAAATTACGTACGGGGAAAAGTAATTTGCCACAAAGTGACTATTCGTAACATGCGTATGGATAGAAATAATTAAACCACGTATGATTTTTGCCGTGGAAACATACATTTATTACAACGGCATCTGAAAGTACGTGCAAAAGGACGAAATCAGTGATATAGCATATGCAATGGAAAGGAACACAAAAATGCCAAGAAATAATGTGAAAATATGTCTCTTGTCACGAGGTGATTGGAATACCACAACACGAGTGCGACGAAAGACTGCTACGGGCAAGACGCATCAACACGGTGTGTTGGCACTTGTCGATGCAAACCACCACATGGGTACGCTATAACTTTCCAGGTTCGTAGGAATAAGTAAAACAAGTGTGTTACGGATACTAAGCCAACGGAAATTTCATCCATATCACGTGGCTCTTCGTCAGGCATTACATTAAGGTGATTTACAGCAGCTTGTTCAGTTTTGTAGCTTTGTTCTGATGTCTGTGAGGGATGACAGCAATTTTATGAAGAACGATGAAGCAACCTTCACAAACTATGGGCGCATACATTTACGAAATATGTACTATTGGGCGACGGAGAATCCGCGTTGGGTCGGGCACGTGGAGCACCAGCGACAATGGAAAGTGAACGTGTGGTGTGGAATAGTTGGAGACTACGCCATAGAGCCATACTTCATTCAAGGGACAATGACCGGCTGTACGTATATACATTTCCTCAGCTAGACCTTACCGGCACTCCTGGACGACATACCACTCGAGATATGTGGTTTCAGCATGATGGTTGTCATCTGCATTTTGCTTTGGTGGAGAGGCAAGTGTTAAATGAAACGTTTCTAAACCGGTGGTTAGGGCGTGGTGGTTTTGTAAGATGGCCAGCTCGCTCCTCTGATCTCAGACCTCTCTTGACTTTCCTGTGGGGAACACTGAAAGATAGGGGGTACAACACGGTTCCTATGACGCCAGAAAACATTCAGGAATACATTGTGGCAGCTTGCAGGGGTATTATGCCAGAAACACTTCAGGCTGTTCGTCGCTCGCTACACGTGCGTTTACAGATGTGTATTGCTATCGAGCACATGCTGTGCAAATATCTATTGTGTAGCGTTTCAACCATAACTGTGATACTTTGTATTATGCATGCAGATGCGATTGCACTTATCCTTAGGTTGGTTTGTTTTATTTTCGTTGTGCATCTGTACGTACTTGTTACTCAGTACAATCAATGACTAGGAAACAAATCTTCTGAATTACGTTGGTATCTGAATAAAATGTAATGTATTGATATCAGACTTGCACTCACATTGGCCGTATTCCCTCCGCTGTGGTGCTCTCCTTTGTCCAATATCGCATTCTGTGCCCCTTACGCCATTAAGGTAAGCTGCTATTAGGAAGCGGTTTCGCCAGGATGAGTCACAACGTGTGTTACTTGCTTACAGCTGTGGGTACAAGTCCACTGCCCTATGCTACCGGCCCACTTAACATAATAATATTCGCACATTATTTCTTGGCGTTTCTGTGTTTCTTTCCGTTGCATATGCTATAACACTGAATTCCTCTTTGCGCGTACTTTCAGATGCCTTTGAAATAATTGTGTGTTTCCAAGAGAAAAATCATACGTGGTTAAATTATTTCTGTCCATACACGTTTTACGAACAGTCACTTTGTGGCAAATTACTTTCCCCCGTACGTAATTTCATTTAGGTAAAACTACATTTCGTGATCTTCAACCATTCCGGGAATTTTGTGGGCGTCCACGTTAGGTGGACCATAGTATAATTTAATTGTTGAGCGTTCTCTATCCAAATTATACTCGCAATAATAGAGTTAAGGAAACGAAAATTTTCGTTTATTAAAATGTCAGTGCATTCTTAAACCGCAAGAAACAGAACTAGAACATATTTTTTTTAGTGTCATGTAAATCGTAACTAATGGGAATATAATTTGACGTAGTCGTGTTTCTTTTACTTACTAGAAAATATCATCGATTCAACTCTCATTTATATTAGGACCATTCAAGTGACTGTTAAAAAGAGCTTCGCGTTATTTACACCAGTGATTATTAGATGACCATTAACATTGTATGCTGCATGTGCTCAGTTGTACGATGATGTGAGTGTAGTTACTTACACCTTAAAAATTTTATTATTTAATCACTTTTAGGTACGCCTTTGGGAAAAGTCGTGTAATCTGGTTCAGCCATTGCACATTAATTATTCAAACGCCATTCAACATTTTGTAAAGACAAAGTCTAATAGAAAAAATTGTTAAAGCTTTATTTTTATCTTTATAACTATCGTGATATACCTTATCTCTTGAATAATTTGAAGCGGTACTGGCGCATGTACAAGTACGCAAAGGAACATTAATACGTTTGATGTGCAAGTTTGTTTGAAACATCATATTGAGAAACAATACCTTACTTTAACGTAAATACAGTGAAGAACACGAAAACCGTTTGATGACAACTAATTAAACATCTTTCTTGGTAAGGTTTGAACTTCCTCATTCACGTTGTCTTCGAGAAAAATAATAACATTAGGTTGAAAGCGTTGCTGTATTTTATAGTAACAGTTTTTCTTATGTAATTTCAAATTCCATTATACGCTTGGCTGTAATAACTTGAAAAGCGAGGATAATGTAGAAAAACAGTGAAATGTAACTATATACAAAAACGTGGTAATATGGAACTATGAAGTGTTAATATAAGTTCTGACTAAATATTGCTAACGGTAATAATTCCATGACATATACCAAGAACTCGGTATAAATGCACTAAAAACACTTTTATTAACCGCCTTTCTATCCTCTTTGCGCTGGTTTAGCAATTCAAATAAGTCAGCGCTGGTGAAATGTCTAGCTTTATGGCTTAAATTACTCCCTTGCTGTTGAATTGCGTCGACGGCGAAGAAATGTAGGACGTTTATCTTACCAGATTAATTTCTAAATTATTTCTCCCCCAGGAACGTGAGACATTAAATCAACAACAGTGGACACAATATTCTGAACTCCTTAGAATTCCCGACCGAATCTTTTGAAATATTCAGAATTTTGTTTAATTAAATTTCATCAAATATTTTCAGGTGAAAATAAAACTTGTATTAAAATGTTTTTATCTATAAAAAAACAATATTTTTTTTCAAATCTATGAATTTATATCCACTGTCGATGTAAATCATGTACAAGAAAATTCTGATTTCAAGAGTTTGTCGTTGAGGCGTGGTAACATTTACGTAAGAAAATTTTGTCACGAATGTAACATTGATGAAAATTCACTTAATTTACAAATAACTACGATTTCTGTCAGATAAAAAAAATATAAAACTTGAATTTATCACGTTTTTTGCCGTTATTGTGGATGTCCAATTGAAAATATTGCCAAAATATTTGGTGAACATATCTCTCAGTGTTTGCCATTAACTAAAATATCCTCAACTTTTTTTTTTTCCCCAAAATTACAGACTTTAAACTTCTGAGTGTTAAACCATCTCTCTTTCCCTTCTTCCGAAAACAGTGAAGAGAGAGTGGAGTGGAGAGATGGGTCGTCCAGCACGATTCCCACAGTGAAAATTCGGGAGCGACCCCTCTAGGAATTTAACCCGGTTCGCCTAGGTGGAAGGACACCTGACGAGGCCTTTCAGCCCCCACGAGGGACGGAGAGATATCGAGAAGAAGCATCTACGGCAGCGTTTCCAAGATGGTGGGTGGCCCTTCGGTACCGGGCCACGAAAACAAAATGCCGGGTCGCGTAATTTTACCGTTTTCCGTATTGTGGTTCACGCGGGAAAAAAATTTAACCATTTGTTTTACCCGTTCGCGCCCGCGCCTTCACTCACCCCACTCCGCCCGCTAGTTTGTTCGTTCATTCAGTCAGTTTGAGATTAGTATCAAGACAAAGAGTGCGTATTTTTTGTGTATACTGATTACGTTTCATTTGGCGATGGACAAGTGGGTAATAAAACAAAGTACGGGTTCTGAGAGTGGCACAAAAAGACATTCAAGTAATTTCCAGCCGGAGCCATGTACGAGTGGTACTAACAAACGGCCGCACGATGCGCAGTCTTCTACTCTCACAAAGGAGGAGTCATGGACTCGACAATATTCTCAAGATTATGTACAATTTGGATTCATCAAGGGTGCTGATGACAAACCATTATGTGTTATTTGTTATGCGGCACTTTCAAACGAGTCTTCAAAGTTGAAGAGGCACTTGAAATTAAAACACCTGGAATACAGTGAGGAGCCAATATATTTCTTCATTAATAAAAAGAGAGAATTAATAGTTACCAAAAAACAACGTCTTAGAATTTTTCTGAGGGTGCTCAATCTGAAAACCTTGTAATGGCATCTTATGAAATCTTGAAATTAATTGCTGAAACCGGTTATTCTTACACAATTGCTGATAAATTAATAGTTCCAAGAATTAAAATAGTAGCATCTCGGATATGTGACAAAAAACAGGAGAACCAAGTAAATTTGCTGGCTCTATCAAATAACACAGCGAAGTGTAGGACAGTGAAGATGGCAGATAACATCGAGGAAACTGTAGTGGGTCACTTAAAAGAGAGTAATTATTTTTCCTTGCAAGTTGATGAAAGTACAGACATATCGGTTAATGCTAATCTAATGTGTTTTGTAAGAAACGATTTTGACAATACAAATCACGAAGAATTTCTCTTTTGTAAACCTGTGAGAACAAGAACAGCTGATGAAATATTTAATTTGAATGGTAGTTACATGAAAGAAAAATGGCATTGAATGGAAGAAATGTGTGGGACTAAGTAGCGATGGAGCATGCGCAATGGCAGGCACTCGTACTGGACTTCCTCCGAGGATCAAAGCTGTAGCACCAGACTGTGTATGGCTGCATTGCAGCATCCACAGAGAGGCATTGGCCGTTAAAAGAATGTAATTGCTTTTAACTGCAACTATGCAAGAGCGTGGGAAATTTATAAATTTTATAAAATCTCGTCCACTGAACTCAAGAATATTCTCTGCTTTATGCAAAGAAATGAGAAGCGAACATTAACATCTTCTTTTACAATGCGAAGTGCGGTGGCTTTCAAGAGGGAATGTTTTAAGAAGACTCATTTAACTGAGGGAAGAAGTTTAAATGTTCTTAGAACAACATCCCCTAACGGCTAGAGATGTAATATTTCATTTCAAAGACTGTTTCCATGATACCAATTGGTTAATCAAGGTATCTTCTCTTTGTGATATTTTTGATTTATTGAACATTTTGAATTAGACATTACAAGGCAGCAATGTAACTGTATTTAAAGTGCAATAGAAGGTGGAAGCTGCAACAAAAAAAAAAAATCAATTTGTGGTCTAGTCGCGCGGAAGCAGGAAATTACAAAGCTTTTAAAAAGCTAACAGAACTACAAAAAGATCATAGCATGAGTTTATTGCCGGGTGAGATTTCAGCTGATTGTTACATGCTTGCTGCTATGTATCGCTTCCCTTGCCCCGTCCCGCTCGAGCGAGCGAATCAGAAAGTCAAGGGCGTGCGGTAAACCGAGGAATGCACTGAGCTTTACAAAGGCGTGCCGATACCGCAGAGATAAGCCTATAGCGACTCGTCCGCTCCCGTTCTTGAGTGGACTGAATTTCTGGGGTTATCTTTGAAAGAACTTTCTGGTCATCGCCATTGCCTCTCTCGGCGAGACTCGGGGTGTGTGGAACGTTCTAAATCGGGCCAATGGGACTGCTTAAGCCGCGACGGGCCTCCAAGCCGCAGTCCAGAGTTTGGAGGATTGCAAGGCCTTAAGAGCCAGGTGTGCGAAGACAGCGAAGCGACGAGCCAGTAAAGCTAAGAGTGGTGACGAAAGTGACCAGCGGGAGTGAAGCCTGCAGACTGCAAGCATCGGCACAGTGGAGAGTGAGACTGACGGGTGGGACTATTGAACTGGTTGCGTAAGTGACAGACATCTGGAGTGTTGGCAATAATTAGATTAAATATGCGTAGATAATGTGTGTGAATTGACTGTAAACAATATAGAGATAGCGACTGCGCTCACTCAGAATAACAAGAGTAATTGTGGAGATGTATAATTTATTGCTGTAAATAGTAGCCGTGTAAATATTTATAGCACTATTGTGCCAAACCACAAATAATTACAAACAACAAATCTGATTTAATACCTGTATTTTGCCAATATATGTTTATGACACAGTACCCTAAAAATGGTTACAAATATTTTTGCATTTGTTAATGCTGATAATCACAAATGTTACTAGATTCCAGATCCATATAAAATATTTTAAGTTTATCAAAACGTTTTAAAAAACGTAGAATAAATCAATTAACTGCTCTGTCAAATACAGAATATTATAAACATGACCTACAAATTACCAAGAGAATAAAATTATTTAAAACTATTATAATTTGCTGTATACAATTAAAGCGTTACGCTGACTAGACTGGTAAATATAAGCAATTACAAAAAGGAAGACAGCCTTAAAACACCAGTGAAGCCTCCTTTTATTAAATGAATACCTTAAAATCTTTATTAAAAAAACACTTAAAAAATTTAGTATCGGTGGATGCAGTCAAATGACCCGTCAAAGCTCCGGCGATTAAGTTTATAATAAACACACATTTTAAAGTTACTACGCCCAACGCAAGAGTCGTGGACATGAAGCATATTGAAAAAAGGTTGAAACATTCTTGGGCAGCAAACAAAACTAGACAATACACGTTAAACTGGAAACACACAACAAAGCTAGGGTTTTAGTTAAGCTGAAACCAAATTTGGACTGGCGTCTCGAAACCACAATTTTGAATAAACACGAACTTACCGCATGCCCAAGACAACACGTCTACGCCACACAAACATTAAAGATGATTAAAAAAAGGGCCAGCTAACACACAACTCGCTGTTCAAATTGCTCCCACATCACGGCAACTCAGGCGACGAAATATAATAGATGGTGCCTCATACAGCAAACGTCATAAGGATAACAAATTTGATCCTCTGGGACTCGTACAGGCGACAACCGCGCGTAGAATAGGCGGGGCTCAAGGATACGACTTAAATAAACTTCCCCGTTGACAAAAAAATTATGACGCACGAGAGGAGGAGAAATCAAGGGAGGGGGAACAGGGGAGGAAATGGGAGGAGATTCGAGCTGGGCAAAGAGCAAGCCACCGGGCAGAGTAGAAAAAGATGAAGACGTTTGGCGTGGCGAGCGCTAGCGTAGTAGTATTAATAAATAATAATAATAAAAAAAATCAAATTTAGTTATTTTAATTTTATTAAGACCTCCATCCCTCATGAATTCGGATACGACCCTCTGGCACCTTGTAACTATATCCTAGAAAGTAGTTTTGTCTAATATTTGCCACACTTAATACATGCTTCATCATCACTAACGACGACGTAGCATTCCTCGAATTCCTTCAGTTAACACTCCCTTGAGAAATTTCTGGCTACGCCACTGGCCACTGTTTTTGTCAAACAGTCTCCACGATCAGATGACAAAAAAAAAAGATGTGAATAGCTTGTTAAGGACAACAGAGACTTTATTGTTTGTATGATAATTCAAAGCTAAGATTTTCAAAGACCACAATGTTTTAGTTAAATTTTTGTTCGGAAACTAAATTCAGTGAAACCGCAGATAATGTGATAGCAAATATGAAAAATTCCTAGTTTTGAAACTGCTTTATTGCATTTGAATCACTGAAATAATTAGTTATATATGAAAAAGGCCCATAACATAAATCATAAAATTTAGGTAAGCTATCTCTTTTCCGAAAAAATATTTCTTATGACCTTATTTATATATTTTAGTTCTGAAACACGCATGTTTTGCGTTGTTATGGATACCACATAATTATTAAGAAAACTTATAATTTAAATAAGAAGTCAAATATCTACTTCCAATTTTCTCCAAATAAACGTTTTGCTTATGTGCCCTTTTTATACAAACAGCATGAATTTGTACACTTATCGACTTTATGTGACTTCGATTTACAACAATACTACAGGTTTACATACATTTAGCTCGGGTAATCTATGTGGAATAAATAATATAATGACTGGAATAGTACTGGAATATTTCACACCAATTTTTTGAAGGAGAAAAACTTGTTAGATTTGCAAAGGTATTCATACTTACTGCTTAATTATTTTTATGTTATGTGATAGTTTCGAGAATTACGATGTATCATGATTACACCAAAATTCATTATAAATATTTTACTTTCTTGAACAGTTTGGTAAAAATTCAAATTGATATGGTCAAATGTTCACAATGTTGAAAGTACCAATTAATCTAGTCATTGACAGCAAAAATATTGATTTTGACACCTTGTTTTCATGTTTCACGCGACAATCCACAATTTTCAGTTTCTGTGTATATTTTCGGTACATTGAGTTAAAGCATATTTGAATGACATGGCTTGTATTGCGAGATAATAGCAATTTTGGCGCTGTTATATCTGGGGAGTTTAACTGAAAATATCTAACTATAAAATATTAGTAAGGTGTTTGTGTTAAAACTGTATTGTATTTATGTATGAACTTTTGTGTACGTATTTCTATGTGGACTTCAAATGAAAACTGTCGAAAGTCATTTATTTAAAAATTTAATTTTTGTTTACTTCAATTTACTTGCTGCGAATGATTACATGCAAGTGGTGAAATAAAGAACATGTTTAGTAAAAATATCTGCGTTCGTATAATAAAAAAATTACAATGCTGAAGAAGGAGAACCGTGATTAAAATTTATTAGATACCGGATTAGCAATGAGATCAGTAACACATAATAACTTTCAAAAAATTAACTGTTGGGAAAAACATATTCATATTTTATTTAGAAATACAGAAACTGTTTAATAATTATGACAATTTCTTTAAATTACCATAATTGACAGTTTACTTTTGTTGTTGGGCACTAATTTTATGGGAATTTCTTATCCACTCTATCACTAATATTTGAAGAACGATTAAATGTTGATCGAAGCCGTAATAGTTTATAAATATATACAAAAACACTAAAAATCGCTTTCTGGTTAAAGTATGTAGAATAAATTATATAGACCAAATAGTTGCACACTGAAAATAAAACGCATCGTACCTCACAGTGGCTTAAATGGAAGGCTGTCGTGGATATTTGGCAGCATTCCAGTGCGTTGACTCCAGCCAAATATTACTTGGAATGGCGCCTTGGTACTGAAAATAGAGCCATACCTAAAATGTTGAATAATTATTATGTATTCTTACATAAGCAAACGTCTAGACGCCTCGGAGAGACTTAGATATGTTTAAAATATACGTCGTCTGCTATTTGCACGATCATATAAATCGTCCTAGTAAAACTGTCTTCTCAAAAAGAAGACGGACTAAAGTACAGCTTGCGAAGTTAACACCGTTCATAAGGGCAGTCACTGAAACCGTATGTAAGGCCTAATTTGAAATGAGCTTTCAACAAACATAGCAAATACCACAAAAAAAAAGAAAAGAAAAAAAGANAAAAAATAAATTGTATAAAATCAATTATTTAGATGTACATAGTGGCGATCATACAGTCACACCCAATCGTTAATTTGTCTCAATTCACTCCGTAAATGCAGTGTTCTGTTTACGAGTTAAATAAGGGGAGAAAAAAGTCAACTTATGGGTTTTAAAGTACCACTTTTCATGTATTCAGAACCTTACAGGTGTTAGAGTAGAGTTTTTTTTTTACTTCGAAGATGTTTCACGGTTTTGTGACATGTTAATAACGGTTTGATTGAAATGTTGGAGAAGATTATAAATATATTTCACGCGTTTTGTTTTTAGTGAAGTTACGAATATTTTAACGTTTACTCTTCCGCGAAACGTATTTCGAAAAGTAACAGGAACACAATGTATAATGTCACACTGCAAAAAAAAAAAAAAAAAAAAAAAAAACCCTTTGTGGTGGCCACAACATATTTCGGTAGTATTCCACCCACCAAACTCTTTCGTGACAACCACAAAATTTGTTGATTGTCATCACATAACTATTTTGGCCACTACTATTTATTTTGTGGTGGCTACAAAAGTTTTGTGTTTGCAACAAAAAAATTTGGTAGGGTGAATATAAACAAAATATTTTGTGGCCACCACAATAAGTTTTAATTTTGTTTTCTCTCGGAAGAAAAAAAAATGTGTTGGCAAAAACATCTATGCCTATTTACAAATAACTTAGTTTCAGGACGCCAGTACTCGAGTGCCGATTGTTAAATACCCTTGATACTTTTTCAACATGTTGTGTTTACGATATAGATCACATGACATGCGATTTACTTGACAAAGTTAATTAAAAGCATAGAAAATTAAGTTCTCACATTCCGAAATTTTTGAATTTTCTGTTCTATATTTTGTAAACTATAATCATTTGACTGCAAATATTACCTTTTTTTGGTCCGTTTATAAATCTCTTTCAGATAACAAAAAAAAAATATTATCTTCAAATATGGCTTTAAACTACGCCTCTCAAGCAAGAAAAGGTACGAAGCATCTTCGTTTAAGCATATACACCTAACAAACTTTGCTCAAGCGTGACGGGAAATAAAGTTGACGTGCTGCCGTCAATATGTATACATTCTGCAAGCATACAAAGTTCTGTTAAAACTGGTTACATGGCTTCGTAAATATGCCATTGTAATAAAAAATGCTTATGTGGTCACCATTTTGAAAATAATCATCTAACTCACTGAAACCATATAAGTTAACATGAATTACCACAGTATTTTTATTTATCAGATTAATTAGGGAGGGATCAATTGATTGTATCTCGAGTCATGACAATAACTTTTTTTGTGTGCTGCTACCTTACAAAATGGTGAACAAAAGGGGCTGTGTATTAGCATATTTAATGCCAGCAGTTGATAATTTCAGTATTCCATTTTCATTCGACAATTTCAAACAGTGTGGTAAGTGTTAATACGAAATTAACTAAAAATATTTATGTTAACGCCATGTTGAAAATAAGTGTCTTAATAATTTAAATCGCTTACGTTACATTGCCTATGATAGCGTTAGTTACCTGCTAAATTTGTCGGCGATCTATTGAGTGGTTTCCGAGATGTGTTGTAAAATATTTTTTGAGTGTAGTATTATCTTCCAAAATGACGGACCGACAACAGCACACCTCTTGAAATGAAATATTTACATCATAAAGTGTCCAAATATGTAATTTGATTTTAAATGGTTTAATAATACCCGAGATGTGAAATGGTGACTTAAAATTTTAATGGCCACCATTTTGAAAATAAGCACATGGCATGGTCTAAAACTATAAAATTCGCGTGTTCTCACTAAGTGTTGTGTAGCCTACGTACAGAGTTCAATGATATTCGATGCGGCTCATGGGTTCAAAAGTTTTTAGAGAGAGGGAATTACACACACACACCTACATATATAAGCTGTTCACGGTTATTTAAGCACTTTTGCAATCCGCCTTTGAAAAATATCACTGCTCCTACTGGCATATATTTTTATGGGCGCACTGACTGGCAAGCTCGCAGTAAAGTTTTGTAACGGCGCCACGTAGAGAATAGTAGTCCTATGTCTTAAGTTGAGTTAAAAGTGTTATACAAACATTTGTGAATACTGAAATTATTTGTTTTTCTTTCTGTTTATTTTTATGCATATAATTATACGATTTAATGCATTTTTATAATTTTTACTTTCATAATAATTGTGTACTTTCACTTGAATGACACATGAATAAAGTGCTGAAGCCCATGCCAATGTTAATTGTACATATGGTGAAAGAATACTCAATGTGCATACAAGTAGATCTTAAGCAGGGCTTTCAAAAGTGCTCAGTTGACCGTGAACAACATGTACATACAGTCACACGGACAGGATATTTTCTTCGGAAAGTAGGCTGAAAATGCGACCTGTACTCTGCGGTGGAAGTAGTGGGAAGCGAGCGCGCAGTGACTGGAGTCGCACGCACGGAGGACTGGACTGTGGGAGGCGACGGCCGTAACTGCGCCTCATCGCGTTCCAGACGCGTTCGGCAGGAAGCAGATGGAGTAATCTTCCGGGCCAGCGGAGAAGTCAATATCAACNCCGTAACTGCGCCTCATCGCGTTCCAGACGCGTTCGGCAGGAAGCAGATGGAGTAATCTTCCGGGCCAGCGGAGAAGTCAATATCAACCTAGATGCCGGCGCTTCACGTGAAGGGAGGACCGCCGCTCCTGTTCGAGGAGCAGAGGGAGCGGGTATGGAGGTCGAGTCGGGTTGACAGGTACACTAAGCACGGTTCCTCCGCAAGTTCACGCCCCTAAAGGTGTTGAAAAAATATCGATATATCGAAATTACGATATGTCGATATAAATCGTAGATATTTTTCAACACTATTTTATCGAAATCAATATAATTTTCCACGTATCATAAACAAAATTTTTTTTAAATTCTCTCATAATAAGCTCGGTTTTAAATACAAGAACTGCATTAAAAAAATTCTATGTTTACTTTGGCAACATGCACCATAAACAGGCACCACATCTTTCTGCACTGCCTCGTGTCCTCAATATGTAATGTTCCAAACAGTCTTCCATTTGTCAAATCCTTTAAATATCGGATTTCGATGTGCCGAGAGTATATATTTTTTATTCTATACATCTTTTTTCGTAAATACAACCAATATAAACAATATCGACTTTTTTTTTCGGTATTAACATTCCTATCGCGCCCAGCCACGTGGCCCCATAAACAACTCCGGCTGGCGAGCAGCAATTCGTCCATCACGTGCATGCGAGAACACAGAGGTTGGCATGGCGGTGATACAGAATAGATTCCTACACGCAGACGACGCGGAGTGGTGGTTCCCTTGATGCGGGTGTCGTACTCGTTCGCTGATTCGCTGTGCGAAGTTCTGAGATGGGGCCTTTTGTCTGATTGGCTACTGCACGTAGTGAAAGGTTCCTTGTTGTATGGGCTGCCGGCTGGCGAGTAGGTTACAAGCCGCTGATTGACGAACGACGTTGTTCCAACATTTTGCTAGTTGGTGACGCCATTTTACTGGCGTGTGCGTCTGATGTTTGTGGTAGGAATGGTTGTTTCACCTCTGTATTCTCAAGTACTCTGTGACGGTGCCCTTGTCGCCACACAGTCATTCTCGGCCTTGTCAGACAGGACGTTCATTTCATAACTATAAGTGTGTTAGCAAGGGCGCAGCCATTTCTTGAAAACTGTTCAAGAGCAAAAGAAGTAACTACGTTTTTAAGGGAAATGGTACATAAAACCCGTACATTCGCCTAATTTTTTGTCAAATGTTGTTTTCAAGGAATTGTTCAAAATTTTTTGCACAAGACATAAATAATAATTTCGAACATCTTCTTACATTCTTAGAAATTCACTACCTTTATTTTTGTCGGAGCAATGGCGGAAGAAATAATATCTTATTTCTTATCTTCATTCATTGCTCCAAGAAGAATAAAGGCAGTGTAAGAATGCTTTTAAAATGACTGTTTGTCTTTACGTGTTAAAATTTTCGAAAAAATGATACGAAAAAACTCTTGTGATGATAATAGGGTACATATACTGCTTTAAATTCTTTAATAATAACGTTATTGAAATCAATGTGGTCTCGTTATATCAGATATATTATGACGATGCGATCATCACCATGAGTTGGTGCCACGCATTCGCGAGGAGCGGGTGGGGGCCCGTGCCGACTTGTGGCCATTTTGGGCGCGGTCAAAAATCTCGCGGCTCCGATGTACTAGCGAGCTGCTACACGGAAGATTCCGTCTAGATCTGTTGATTTACGGAATTAAAAGCAAAGCAATAATTTCATTGCATTCATTTCATTCCCACATCCCGCAGAAAATAACAGCCGTGCCCTCAGCACATCCACGCCACGAGTTTTTCTAGATTTTGAGGACATTTTGTGGTGTAGTGACAATATGTCGATAGTAAATACATAAAAAAAACCAATGATTTTAATAATAATATTCACAATAATTTTTTAGTGTAAGTACGAGAATTTTAAATTTAAATCTTCATTCCTACAAATTTCGAAAAGTTGCGTTAACACATGATATGCATTCAGCCAAGGCGATTATTTAAGTGACATGGGTCACATGTGGTAATTTGTTTAAAATCCGACTCTTAATTAAAATGAGGCGTGGTTGCTTATTTACTGTAGTTTTTTTTCTCAAAGGTGAAAATTTAAAATATTTGTGAACCGCCTAAGAAACATAAATTATAAGATATGTAATGAACAATAATAAAAATAGGAAATATTTTTCTTTGCATTCTGATAATGTGAGCAATTATTTTGTTTTGTAGCATAACATTTAATTTTTATCAATTTTGAAAAAAAAAAAAATCATTTTCCTCTATACTTTGACTTTTTACAGACTACTTTTTCATATCACTAATAAAAAGTACGCAATGTGCTGAAAACGTAGGAAAAAAAATTGAATGCCCTCAGCTCTGCTTTCATTCCAAAATAACTAATAAAAGCTCCCTTTTTTTATGATTAATCTGTTTGAGGTTTGAAATTTCTCATAACACTATGCTGTTCATGATAATATTAAGCGTTTAAAAAATATCACATCCAGAGTGCTGGCACACTGTCATACAGTCTGTATAAAAATACATGTAATAGATACTCACGGAACTTTTTACGTAAAAATTCAGTTTATATACGGAAACGCGACCCTAAGTGACGAAAAGAAGATTTGAGCTCTATAAATACGAGCAACGGGACATCTCTGCATTTCCTACAGCTTCTGATTTCGGGAGCGAACAAAGTCGAGTCTATACGAAGCTTTCTTCACCACTTTCTGAACTGATTTTATTCATTTCATACAATTATATTTTATCCAAATCTTGATTCACAACATATAAAAGTGGATATTTTATATGTTGTTAAATAGGTTAAGAATTTGGAAGGTTTTGGTAGTCAACATTGTTGTAGTTTGAAGATAACCAAAACTCATCATCATTACCTGAATCATGTTAAATACAAACACGCTGAAAATTGCCTTCCTTGCACACCAAACCTGTTTTGTAATTACTAAATACTGTAATAAAGTATACCACCTCAGTGAGCATCAGCTGTACTGATGCTATTTGTACAAAATAATGAAATTCCTTGGCATTAAAAAAGTATTATGTAACAATACGTTTGTAGATATATAAAAGTATAATGTAACAGTATGTTTGTAGAACTGTCCAGGATAGAACGAGATTTTTTTGTGTAATAATACTTTCAGAACAGTGTGAAAACACTATGGTCAGTATGTTGTTACATTTTTGACATATCGTTACTTCAAGTTGATAATGACTCAACAGTATATTCTGAAAGCTTGAACAGTATGAAACATTACTTACAGTTTTAGAACGATCTAAAATCATTATGGAAACTATTCAGACAGACCCAAACTCATATCTAACACTATGGGTAACCATATATGAATATTATTCTATCAGTATGAACAGTTAAGAAACAATTTATACACAGAACACAAAACTGTCTTTATAAGATTTTCATACTGTTTTTTTTTCTTCAGGTAGGGGTGGCAAGAGCTACTACATCCTATCACGGGTGAGAGACTTCTGGAGACTCATATTACCGTAATCTTATATCTAGTGCCTACCCTAGATTCACGCGTGCTTGGCAGAAACGTTCATGCGTGAACAGATCATGTCACCAATTCTCTAACGGAATACGCTAGTCAGTACAATGTCTCTTTGTCACGTAGAGTAAAGTCAGTAATTAAGTCAGAAAATGTGTTTCATTAAATCATACGTAGTTTAAATCCTATGGGCATATGTTATAATCAGCACTTGGGTTCCGCGTATTTGCAGTGCTTTATACTGCAGCCATGTCCATTTCTAATTAACATCTTAATTAATGAGCCGACTACCTATTGTACAATCTGTTATAGCATTTAACCAGTTGGTCGGATCCAGTTGGCCATATGTGTTGCACACGAATCGCGTCACAGAGGGTGATCAACTTTTTTTTGATAATTTTTGTGTGCCATAGTCGTTTAACGTTAGTAACCTGAACTTTGTATATGTGTCACCCTACGTGTTCACAGCATCCCTCCGTCGACTCACGTGCATTTTTTATTTTTTATTTTTTATTTTGCGCTTTTTACCTTTTTTTTCTCAGCTACGGCCACCTGCAGACCTTGTGAGCCATATCAGTTTTCATTCACCTGCACATATCTGTTTTATGTATACGTATTTCACTCAATACAACTATTTACCGTACTTCACACACATTTTATACCAAAACAATACCGAACCAATGTCAAACGCAATTAAAAAATCAAGATGAAGACAAGAAGACAATGATAACACTATATTAATGTTCCCCACCACAAAACAAGAAATGATGCACATTGACGGGATATCGCGGTCTCTGGAGCTGGGGGAAGGGAGGTTTGACTTAAGATACCAGTTTATAGAATACAGTAGAAAGTCGATTATCCGAATGTCGGTTATATGGACGACCAGTCATCCGGACTCGTTTTAAAAATAAGGAGAATAAAAAAAAACACAAAAGTCTCTTTCGTCACAATGTTTCCCTTACCCGCGAAGGAATGACAAGCACTTCTGTCGGCTCTTGGGATGTATACTTTCACGTGTTGTTCACTGTAAACACGTTCGGGAGGGGGTGGTTACTTGTTAACTGATTTATTTGTTTATTATTTTATGTACAGTTTCTATTTTGGATAAGCTTACTATGTTCTATGCATGTATAATAAATTTTAAGTGGTGTGAAAACTTTTTTTTTTAACAAATTTTTAATCTTTACTTTTAACATGTTTTCGTTATCCGGATGTTTGATTATCCGAATTAACTTTGGTCCCTATTAGTCCGGATAATCAACTTTATACTGTACTTGTAGAGTTTCAAGGGCGCCAGATCACGAGACTCATCCAGGGTGTGGACCTTTCACCCACGTGGCTCTCCTCAGTTCACCCCGCGATGAGCTGACGTCGTCGTAATGATGCAACAATCCTGTTATGCCTACCTAACGAGAGTGTTGACCCTCTCACGCGCCACTAAATGTTGACTGAGATTGTTGAATAGCCATCTCAAATGACAGACACACAAAATAAGTTAAGACGCTGTCAGGAGGTCGCGGTGACGCAGTGGGCAGAAGATCCAAAACGGTTATATGGCTGTGAAGTGGCCGGCCGCGGAATTAAAACAACAACTTTCCACTTAATTGATGAGTAAATTATGGTTCAATGGAATAAATGTGCACATTTACACAGCACAGTATTAAAGGTTTCTAACAGACTGCTGACAAAAATATTCCGTGTTGTTGGCCAATTCAACAGCTCTAATACGAGTCACACTTCACCTTACATGAGGAAAAAGCTGTAACATAACAAATATTCAAATATAACTGGCCAGGATTGCCCCACCAAATTCATAAATGCATAACAACTTTCTCAACAAGTAACTGCGTAAACCTAGGATATTTTGTAACTCCATTAACAAGATTTAAGTGTTACTAAAGTTAATTAATTAATTTATTTATTTACTATGAAATCGTTCGAGCGATCATATAATGAGCAGGAGCCCTGGGATATAGCAATGGTAAAAAATGTTTTCAAAACAAACATATACATATACAAAATACTTGCAAATATTTCTGAGGCTCTTTTTTGGAGTCTGAAAACTTTGATAGTTTGAGAAGAAGGTGCCCACTGAATTATAAGGTATGACATAACAGCATGAAAATATGAAAAATAAATCGGTTTAAGGCAAGATGTCTTTAGAAGATATGATAAATTATTAAAGCGAAACACGCTGTACTTAGTTTTGGGACCATCTTATCAATGTGAGTATTCCCATAAAGATGACGGTCAATATGTGAGCCTAAAAAGTTTTTAGGCTGGCTTTCTTTCATAGTTTCCATATTGTATTAAAAGGACATAGTCCTGTTGTTTTTACGAACTCGGTACACTGCGCCAGCAAAACATTGGCGTAAACAAAACCAACCTCAAAAGTACCTAAATATATGACAATTCTTTATAACGAACGGACATATAAAAATAAAAAGACGTTAGTTAATATTATTCAATAATTTCCGAAACTCCCATATACCGCAATGCTCCAAGCGGGTCAGTCTACACCAGTGCTGTTAGTTCGCAAGCCGCCCAGAGCTTCACTAAACGTACGGGTTAAATCAAGGCAAAGAGATAGCAGTTACCACACCTATCTTTATGACCGTGGTTTCAACGTATGTCCGGAGAGGTTAGTGTTTCAGGTTTCATTCACTTACATGGCGAACAATTCCATGATTTCGCTTGGATGGTGCATGAATAAAATGATCAGGTCCATAGCAATGTTACATTTACATATCGTTGAAGTATACAATGTGATAAGGGAAGTAGATCCCAAGCAGGGATTTTAAAAGTTCTCAATTAACCGTGAACAGTCTAAATATAAGAATCCCCTCCTCCCCAAAAAATAAAGTTTCCATTAGCCTGGGTCTATTAATAGAACCAGGGATCCTGTCTGTGGAAGGCTGGTGACTAAACGTTTGGCGATCCACTGGTACCAACAACGGAAGTCTAGGAAAGAGTGATTCTTTAAAGCCTAATTGTTAGATGCATTATCAAGTCAGTTAATTTGTGTTACTTCACCTGGGCCTTGATGCAGTTAGCACATACTATAAAAAAGTACCAGTAGTATTTTATTTCTCTATTGTTTGGAATAGCGGAAACTGGGTTTTCCTTTCGGCATGTCTCTAGACGCTCGGAGATAATGACGCTCTTGCGAAAATGTTTAAAAGAAGAATGTTATTTTCTTTGTTAATAAGGTGCTCTGTAACTAACTCCAGTATTTCGTGCTTACAAAAGTTAACAAACCACAATTCCTTCGCACTCAACCATTAAGATAGATATACCTTACAAACGAAAACATCTTTAATGCAAACGCAGTTGTTTGTTCATTTCATCGGCACTTATGGGAAGTCATTATTTACGCTTTGATTGGCAGGAAAAATGAAGAAAAATAATTTGCTATTAAAACTAGTTCTAAGTTAGAACTTTTTTTTATAATATACAACATCGAAAATAACTCTTTTACAATTCGTGCAAAGGCAGATCCTGTAATTTTCAGTGTATATCTAACTAAATTATGTTCAATGTAAAAGATTTTTTACTCTTAAAAACGCATCACAAACAAAAATATCTCAACAGCAGTAATCTTGGATTTTAAACTAATTTTATCGTCAGTAGTTTCTGATGTCCAATGGGCTTAAATACACTATAAAATCTTAAAATATATGTAATATGGGGCGGAAAATAATTTCCACAAATAAACTAGAAATTCATTTCCTAATTAACAGCGATCAACAGACGTGAGTAAAAATGGACATTTTTGATGCCTCTTTGTGCTATCGCAACAATGTTCGCCCAGCTGGAAACTCGTTTTTATAGCTTTTGCATATTCATAGCGTGGAGACGTGTTGTCTGCTGTGTTGTCTCGTCTAGTACAAGAAGAGGGGGAAGTGGATTTCCTGCATGACGTAACATATTCGCTGTGAAGCTAATAATTGAGCGACGTTTTTTTAACTAAATGGCGACCCAGCAATATTTTCTCCAGAAAAAAATCCAGACATCACCCTTTCTGTGTCGTGGCTGTGGATGAAAGAGAAACTCCCTGTAATAATGGTTGCGTTAATCCTGCGATTAAAATCGCCCCACAACGTAGCAGAAGTTGAAATGAGGGCGTGGAGCGCAGTTTCATCCAGAATGGCCGCACCTGGCCAGGGTTCCAAACAAAGTGCAGAGCTTCAGTATTTAAGTTGCTTTTTAAAAAACTGTTCAATATTTCTGAACAGTGTCTGCTTACGTATATCATATAAGACATTTTTCACGTCCGAAATATATCTCCGTTTTTTTTATTTCAATCTCTAATGTGTATTATTTTTAAAAGTGTTAATACGGGTATTTCACAATCATTTTTAGGTATGAAATTTCTGGAGCAGTCTACTTAACACATCGTAAGGACACGCAGCACTCCTTTGTTTTTATTTTTACTCGATAAAATGTTGGGGTCACCGCTGAGAATCTCAAGAGGCGAGTTGCCGATGTAAATACTGCATGCTAGTTCAAACCCTTGCACATATATGCCATGAAGCATGTGATGCGCGTACGTAGGTCGCCCTTAGCGCTTCCATGCTTCTAGACCTTGGACATGCAATGTAACTTCTAGCCAGACGGTGCCCTTAAAGAGGCACAGAGCAGCTAGGAAAGCATGTCGCGACTTACGAGAAGTCCCGTGAGCTATGCGGGTCTGACTTCAACACAGTGTGAGTGAGCGTGAGCCTGTGTGTGTGTGTTTGTGTGGGTAAGTGTGTGTGAGAAACAAGTCGGTGAGCTGCGTGGGCATTTCGTGGCGTTGAGCAAGCAGGAGATGCTTCAAGGCGAACACTCAAATTGTTGATCAACTTATGTAAAGCGCGATGTTGTTAAAAGCTCGGTGTGAGGTTAATATTTGTAGGTACTAATTAATTTAGTGTAGAAAATATTTTTCTGTTTATTTACTCCAGCAAACTGAATTTTGAGTATTGATAGAGCATGTGACTAATGTTTCGGTTTGTCAGTTCTTATAACGTTTCATTATCAAGTGGTCCATTAGAGAAGGAAATTATTTTAGAATACTTATTTCTTTAAAATAATACCTTGACACAGTTACAACCTGGTAAATTTCCGAATATTTATTTTCTTTTTAAGGAGTCACGAGTATTTTTATTTACATGTTAAATAAAATTAATTAATGCTAGTCACATTGAACTATTATTTGGAAAAAGTTATGAAAATTGTATAGACCTACACATATTTATATTTGTGTGTCAAATGAAAGAATATGTTTCCAATCGGTAACATTTTATGTCAATAATTGCTATTTTTTTAACGAATTTTTTTTGTTATATAAGTAACGGAAAATGCACACATTAATTTAAAACTGAGCTACTTACCAGACATAGTTTTTTGATTTCGTGCTACAATCCGTACTTTTATTTAAGCATAAGTACATTGCAGATTTACTGCATGACGATGTAAAAAGAACTCTGACCTTAATACAAGATGGACTTGAACTTCTGGTCCATGCACTGATCACATTTGTTCATACGGAAGCTCCTTTAGAGAAACTGTGACCTATATCAAGCTTTACAGTATATTTATTTTGTAGAAACGAGTAAAAAGAGCACCAAAAAACATGAGAAGTAATTAATAATTGGTTTGAAATTGCAACCCTGAGAAAAAAATTGATTCGCTTGCTCGTTGAATTTTTTTGCGTGATAATACAAACAAAANGTTTGAAATTGCAACCCTGAGAAAAAAATTGATTCGCTTGCTCGTTGAATTTTTTTGCGTGATAATACAAACAAAAAAAAAAAATTCTCATTGAAAGTTCTATCACTTTCTTTAGCTGTAAAAGTACTGTGTCGGTTTTGTCCTTGGCATGTACAACTGTCCATCCTAAAATTCGCTTACTTACTGACATTACAACCCTGAGTGTATCTTGGCTACATTGGTTATACATTTTNCTGTCCATCCTAAAATTCGCTTACTTACTGACATTACAACCCTGAGTGTATCTTGGCTACATTGGTTATACATTTTAATTTTCTCTTGTTCATAGCTGTATTCGAGGTTGTAAAACACAAACTCGACATTACTCAAACGGGAGTCTCGTAT